>CM075740.1:7865774-8028408 GCA_037974335.1 Prionace glauca
TCACGTGCTCACTGTGTGCAGCTGGAGTACTGTGTGCAGTTTTGGGCGCCGCACCTGCGCAAAGATATTTTGGCCTTGGAGGGAGTGCAGAGGAGGTTTACTAGGCTGATACCGGAGATGAGGCGGTACGGTAGCACAGTGGGTTAGCATTGCTGCTTCACAGCTCCAGGGTCCTGGGTTCGATTCCCGGCTCGGGTCACTGCCTGTGTGGAGTTTGCACATTCTCCTCGTGTCTGCGTGGGTTTTCTCTGGGTGCTCCGGTTTCCTCCCACAGTCCAAAGATGTGCGGGTTAGGTTCATTGGCTATGCTAAAATTGCCCCTTAGTGTCCTGGGATGTGTAGGTTAGAGGGATTAGCAGGTAAATGTGTGGGGATATGGGGATAGGGTCTGGGTGGGATTGTGTTCGGTGTAGACTCGATGGGCCAAAGGGCCTGTTTCTGCACTGTAGGGTTCTATGTTAAATCTATGTTATGAGGGGGTTGGACTATGAAGAGAGATTGAATAGACTGGGTCTGTACTCATAGAACATAGAACATTACAGCACAAACAGGCCCTTCGGCCCTCGAGTTGCACTGATCACATCAACCCCACCAATCTATAGACCTATCTATAACCCCCAATCCCATTAAACCCCATATACTCATCCAGAAGTCTTTTAAAAGACCCCAGCGAGTTCGCCTCCACCACCGATGACGGCAGCCCGATTCCATTCACTCACCACCCTCTGAGTGAAAAACTTACCCCTAACATCACCTCTGTACTTCCCTCCCCGCACCTTAAATCTGTGTCCTCTCGTAGCGACCATTTCAACCCGGGGAAATAGCCTCTGAGAGTCCACCCTATCTATTCCTCTCAACATTTTATAAACCTCTATCAGGTCGCTGATAGAAGTTTAGAAGGATGAGGGGGGATCTTATAGAGACGTATAAGATAATGAAGGGGATGGATAGGGTAGAGGTAGAGAGATTCTTCCCGCTCAGAAAGGACAGCAGGACTAGAGGGCACAGCCTCAAGATAAAGGGGGGGGGGACAGTTTAGAACGGAGTTGAGGAGGAACTTCTTCACTCAAAGGGTGGTGAATCTCTGGAATTCTCTGCCCGTTGAAATGGTGGAGGCTACCTCGCTAAATATTTTTAAGACGCAGGTAGATAGGTTTTTGGTAGGCAAGGGGATTAAGGGTTTTGGGGAGAGGGCGGAAATGTGGAACTGATCCACTTCAGATCAGCCATGATCTTATTGAATGGCGGGGCAGGCTCGAAGGGCTAGATGGCCTACTCCTGCTCCTATTTCTTATATTCTTATGCCTGGCTATGCTGCTGGGTCCTTGTGCACGCAGCACTCTTCCAACTGAAGGATGTGCCCAAAGTCCTTTGAAATGGCAGAGCTGCAACCTCAGAACTTTGCCTCTCCTCACCACTGTATAAATACTGGGTGTGTGTTACAAGGGGGAGCTGGGGGGGAGGAACGCGCTGTGTTTGCAGCGGGAGCTGTGGGGGGGGGGATGGGGGGGGTTGTGTTGCTGGGGAGTGGGCTGTGGGAGGGGGGATGGGGGGTTGTGTTGCTGGGGGGGGGAGGGGGCTGTGGGAGGGGGGATGGGGGGGTTGTGTTGCTGGGGGGGGGGGCTGTGGGAGGGGGATGGGAGGGTTGTGTTGCTGGGGGGGGAGGGGGCTGTGGGAGGGGGGATGGGGGGTTGTGTTGCTGGGGAGGGGGCTGTGGGAGGGGGGATGGGGGGTTGTGTTGCTGGGGGGGGGAGGGGGCTGTGGGAGGGGGGATGGGGGGTTGTGTTGCTGGGGGGGGAGGGGGCTGTGGAGGGGGGATGGGGGGGTTGTGTTGGTGGGGGGGGAGGGGGCTGTGGGAGGAGGAATGGGGGGTTGTGTTACTGGGGGGGGGAGGGGGCTGTGGGAGGGGGGATGGGGGGTTGTGTTGGTGGGGAGGGGGGCTGTGGGAGGGGGGGGATGGGGGGTTGTGTTGCTGGGGGGGGGCTGTGGGAGGGGGGATGGGGGGGTTGTGTTATTGGGGGGGGCTGTGGGAGGGGGGATGGGGGGTTGTGTTACTGGGGGGGGGCTGTGGGAGGGGGGATGGGGGATTGTGTTGCTGGGGGGGGGGGGGCGCTGTGGGAGGGGGGATGGGGGATTGTGTTACTGGGGGGGGGGGGCTGTGGGAGGGGGGATGGGTGGGTTGTGTTACTGGGGGGGGGGCTGTGGGAGGGGGGATGGGGGGTTGTGTTGCTGGGGGGGGGGCTGTGGGAGGGGGGATGGGGGGGGTTGTGTTACTGGGGGGGGGCTGTGGGAGGGGGGATGGGGGGTTGTGTTACTGGGGGGGGCTGTGGGAGGGGGGATGGGGGGTTTGTGTTGCTGGGGGGGGGGGCTGTGGGAGGGGGGATGGGGGGTTGTGTTGCTGGGGGGGGGGCTGTGGGAGGGGGGATGGGGGGGGTTGTGTTACTGGGGGGGGGGCTGTGGGAGGGGGGATGGGGGATTGTGTTACTGGGGGGGGGGGCGCTGTGGGAGGGGGGATGGGGGGTTGTGTTGCTGGGGGGGGGGGCGCTGTGGGAGGGGGGATGGGGGTTGTGTTGCGGGGGGGCTGTGGGAGGGGGGATGGGGGGGTTGTGTTGCTGGGGGGGCTGTGGGGAGGGGGGGATGGGGGGGTTGTGTTGCGGGGGGGCTGTGGGAGGGGGGATGGGGGGGTTGTGTTGCTGGGGGGGCTGTGGGAGGGGGGATGGGGGGGTTGTGTTGCGGGGGGGGCTGTGGGAGGGGGGATGGGGGGGTTGTGTTGCTGGGGGGGGGGGGGCGCTGTGGGAGGGGGGATGGGGGTTGTGTTGCGGGGGGGCTGTGGGAGGGGGGATGGGGGGGTTGTGTTGCTGGGGGGGGGGGGGGGGCGCTGTGGGAGGGGGGATGGGGGGGTTGTGTTGCTGGGGGGGGGGGGGGGCGCTGTGGGAGGGGGGGATGGGGGGGTTGTATTGCTGGGGGGGGAGGGGGCTGTGGGGAGGGGGGATGGGGGGGTTGTGTTGCTGGGGGGGGGGGGCGCTGTGGGAGGGGGAATGGGGGGGTTGTGTTGCTGGGGGGGGCGCTGTGGGAGGGGGGATGGGGGAGTTGTGTTGCTGGGGGGGGGGCTGTGGGAGGGGGGATGGGGGGTTGTGTTGCTGGGGGGGGGCTGTGGGAGGGGGGATGGGGGGGTTGTGTTGCTGGGGAGGGGGCTGTGGGAGGGGGGGATGGGGGGAGTTGTGTTGCTGGGGGGGGGCTGTGGGAGGGGGGATGGGGGGGTTGTGTTGCTGGGGAGGGGGCTGTGGGAGGGGGGATGGGGGAGTTGTGTTGCTGGGGGGGGGCTGTGGGAGGGGGGATGGGGGTTGTGTTGCGGGGGGGCTGTGGGAGGGGGGATGGGGGGGGTTGTGTTGCTGGGGGGGGGGGGGGGCGCTGTGGGAGGGGGGATGGGGGGGTTGTGTTGCTGGGGAGGGGGCTGTGGGAGGGGGGATGGGGGGGTTGTGTTGCTGGGGGGGGGGCTGTGGGAGGGGGGATGGGGGAGTTGTGTTGCTGGGGGGGGGGGCTGTGGGAGGGGGGATGGGGGGAGTTGTGTTGCTGGGGGGGGGCTGTGGGAGGGGGGGATGGGGGGGTTGTGTTGCTGGGGAGGGGGCTGTGGGAGGGGGGATGGGGGAGTTGTGTTGCTGGGGGGGGGCTGTGGGAGGGGGGATGGGGGGGTTGTGTTGCTGGGGAGGGGGCTGTGGGAGGGGGGATGGGGGGTTGTGTTGCTGGGGGGGGGGGCTGTGGGAGGGGGGATGGGGGGGTTGTGTTGCTGGGGAGGGGGCTGTGGGAGGGGGGATGGGGGAGTTGTGTTGCTGGGGGGGCTGTGGGAGGGGGGATGGGGGAGTTGTGTTGCTGGGGGGAGGGGGCTGTGGGAGGGGGGATGGGGGGTTGTGTTGCTGGGGGGAGGGGGCTGTGGGAGGGGGGAATGGCAGCGTGTGTTGGTGGGCCTAGGGGCATGCTGCGTTCCTTAAGTCATGATGTGGGTATGCCGGCGTTGGACTGGCGTAAACACAGTAAAAAGTCTGACAACACCAGGTTTTAGTCCAACCGATTTATTTGATAATATTCTCACAAGCTTTCGAGGTTACCCTCTTCGTCAGGTGACGAAGAGGCAGCCCCCTCGAAAGCTTGTGAGAATATTATCAAATAAATCGGTTGGACTAAAACCTGGTGTTGTCAGACTTTTTACTTCCTTAAGTCCTCCATACACTGTTCCCTTCGCCAGAGTGACAAGATGGCTTTTGAGATGCGTCTGGAGCTGAGGAAGAAGACGACAGCTCAGTGACTATCACTGTTTGCTGTGCAGATACATGGATTTGGGTCGATGTCTGTGTGGAGTTTGCACATTCTCCCCGTGTCTGCGTGGGTTTTCTCCGGGTGCTCCGGTTCCCTCCCACACCCCAAAGATGTGCTCTTAGGCTGATTGGTGTAACAAATTGTCCCTAAATTAGTCATCCCTCAATGTGGAACGCCATAAGCGTAGATAAGGGTCACGGGTGGAGGGGGGGGACTGGTAATGTTAAAATGGCGGCGTGGGCTGGTTGGGCCGAAGGGCCTGTTTTCCCGGGCTGTGTTGTTCTTTGTCTCACTGGGACACACGCAAGCCTCTCAAGCCATGGGGCAGACCCCCTGTTCAATCCCTCAGCCTCTGGGACTCCGTTCTGGCCTACTGTGACTGGACCATCGCTTGGAGCCTGCCACTCATGGTGAGGACCCCCCCCCCCCCCCACCACCACCCCCGCCCCGGTTTTGCCTGGGAACCAGCAAGAACTGATCCATCTGAAAAGCTTTGGGATTCCCTCCCAACAGCCTTGCGCTCGATCCAGTGAGACCATCAGTGCCGCCAGAAGGCCAGCTAGGGTGAGGGATCTAGAATCTTCCTCTGAATTAGAACATAGAACATAGAACATTACAGCACAAACAGGCCCTTCGGCCCTCGAGTTGCGCCGATCACATCAACCCCACCAATCTACAGACCTATCTATAACCCCCAATCCCATTAAACCCCATATACTCATCCAGAAGTCTTTTAAAAGACCCCAGCTGAGTTCGCCTCCACCACCGATGACGGCAGCCGATTCCATTCACTCACCACCCTCTGAGTGAAAAACTGACCCCTAACATCACCTCTGTACTTCCCTCCCCGCACCTTAAATCTGTGTCCTCTCGTAGCGACCATTTCAACCCGGGGAAATAGCCTCTGAGAGTCCACCCTATCTATTCCTCTCAACATTTTATAAACTTCTATCAGGTCGCCTCTCAACCTTCGCCTCTCCAGGGAAAAGAGTCCCAGCTCCCTCAACCTATCTTCATAAGGCACTTATGAATTAACTTAAGGAATTAACCCCAGATTTCCCAAACCCCATCGAGTCCGTCACGTGCTCACTGTGTATCCCACCCAGGCCCCATCCCCAATATCCCCACTCATCCCCTCTAACCTACGCAACCCTGGACCATTTCTTAGCGCGGGATTGGCCAATCCCGCACATCTTTGGACTGCGGGAGGGAAACCCACGCAGACACGAGGAGAACGTGCAAACTCCACACACACAGACAGTGACCCCGAGCCGGGAATCGAACCCAGGACCCCGTGAAGCAGCAGCGCTAACCCACCGTGCCGCACTCGAACAAAAACTGATAAAACAGCACCCTCAGAACCAACATAGCAACCGGTACTGCAGCAGTAAGTGCACAGATTGCGAAAAGGTTTCTGCAGAAGCTTTTGCTCAATGGTTAAGAACATAAGAACATAAGAAATAGGAGCAGGAGTAGGCCATCCGGCCCCTCGAGCCTGCCCCGTGTGAGAGAATTTGCTCTAATGTTTGTAATTGGAATCAATGTTTGTGATTGGAATTAATATCTTGGAATTGGTGTAATAAAAGAGATTCAAAATGGAAGATGGAATGAAACCAGTATAATCACAAAAGTATGTTAGCTAATTGTAGTATGATAATCAAATAAATATGATTGAATGACATGTAATCAATATAGTTACCCATGTAACCCACCAAAGTTGTATAGTAAACACTTATTAATAAATATAGACAGTAGCCTCCTGAGGAACAATGGACATTGTCCAGCTTAATACGTGACTATAGCAAAAAGGAGAGTAAAATAAACACATTTTCTTCACTAATTGATCTAAGTTAGCTAAGCCACGATTATTGTATAAACAGAAGAGTTTGGATAAGGGCAGAGACTGGAACTACCATGGTTTCAAGTTCAAAGAAATGTACTAATGAGGAACCAATCTCAAGCAGGGTAGATAAAGGGCTAGCCCAGAAATAATGATGGCTAAAACAAGGAAATCTAAGGGTAAGATAAGAGTTCTGAGATATGGAGCTGTAATGTGTATAAAAAGACTGTAAGCAGAATGATTCATTGGAATGTTCCGGACATCCTGGCTTTATTCTCTTGTGCTGGAAAATAAAGTCTACTGCTTGGAGGATTACAACTCAGACTCTCTGTTTCAAACGGTTAAAATCAGTTGTCGTCTTGGGGAACCACAACAAAATTGGCGCTGCGAGCAGGGTTGGTGCGAGATCACGTGGATAGACCGACCAGGGAGGGGGCTATACTTGACTTGGTTCTGGGGAATGAGCCTGGGCAGGTGGTTGACGTTGAGGTAGGAGAGCATGTGGCTAACAGTGACCACAACTCTGTCTGGTTCAAGATATTAATGGATAAAGATGAAGCCTGTCCTAAGGGGAGGGTGTTAAATTGGGGGAGGGCTAGATACAGCCGGATTAGGCAGGATCTTAAAGATACAGACTGGGGTACGCTATTTAACGGTAGGTCGACGCTGGGTATGTGGGAGTCTCTCAAGGGAAAACTACAATCTTTACAGGAAAGACATGTGCCGGTCAAGAGGAAGGATGGGAAAGGTAGGATTAGAGAGCCGTGGGTAACTAGGGATATTGAGGACCTGGTCAGGAGAAAGAGGGAAGCGTACACTAGATCGAAGCATTTGAGGACAGAGATAGCATTAGAAGAATACAGAGAATGTAGGAGGGAACTTAAAAGGGGCATCAGAAAGGCAAAAAGGGGCCACGAAATGGCTTTGGCGGGTAGGATTAAGGAAAATCCTAAGGCATTTTACTCTTATATTAGAAACAAAAGGATGGTTAGAGGGAACATTGGTTCTCTCAGGGACAGAGGAGGGGAACTATGCTTGGAGCCTGGGGGAATGGGGGAGATCTTAAATGAATACTTTGCGTCAGTATTCACTCAGGAGAGGGGTCAGTCCTCTGCTGCTGTGCTTGAGAAGTTTGAGGATCCGTTGAGGGAAATAGTCATCACGAGGGAAGAGGTGTTGGGACTTTTAGACAATATAAAGACAGACAAATCTCCAGGGCCTGATGGCATCTATCCTAGGCTGCTAAGGGAGGTGAGGGATGAAATTGCTGGGCCTCTGACGCAAATTTTTGTCTCTTCTTTGGACACAGGTGAGGTCCCAGAGGATTGGCGGATTGCAAATGTAGTGCCGTTGTTTAAGAAGGGTCAGAGGGATAACCCAGGGAACTATAGGCCAGTGAGCTTGACTTCAGTTATAGGCAAGATAATGGAGAGGATCCGCAAGGATAGGATGTATGAGCATCTGGAGCGCTGCAATCTGATCAGGGATACGCAGCATGGCTTCGTTACAGGGAGGTCGTGCCTTACGAATCTATTGGAATTTTTTGAAGAGGTGACAAAAACGGTTGATGAAGGACAAGCCGTTGATGTTGTCTATACGGATTTCAGTAAGGCGTTTGACAAGGTCCCTCACGGTAGGCTGATAGAAAAGGTGAAGGCTCATGGGATACAAGGCCAGGTATGTAGATGGGTGAAGAACTGGCTTGGGAGGAGGAGACAGCGGGTAGTAGTGGAAGGCTCCTTTTCCAATTGGAGGTCTGTCACCAGTGGTGTGCCGCAGGGCTCGGTACTAGGACCTCTACTATTTGTAGTATATATTAATGACTTGGAAGAGTGGGTAGGTGGTGTGATCAGCAAATTTGCTGATGGCACTAAGATGGTTGGATTGGCGGGTACTGAGGAGCAGTGCCTGGCAATGCAACAGGACATAGATAGGCTGGTAGATTGGGCAGATAGATGGCAAATGGAATTTAATCCGGAGAAATGCGAGGTGATGCACTTTGGCCGGAATAATGTGGAAGGGAGTTATATGATAAAAGGTAGAACTATCCGGAGTATAGATACGCAGAGAGACCTGGGGGTGCAGGTACACAAGTCCCTGAAGGTATCGGTGCAGGTGCAGAATGTGATGAGGAAAGCGTATGGCATGTTAACCTTCATAGGAAGGGGTATAGAATATAAGAGTAGGAGTCTGATGTTGCAGTTGTATAGAACGTTGGTTAGGCCTCACCTGGAGTACTGCGTCCAGTTCTGGTCGCCGTACTACCGGAAGGATGTAGAGATCCTGGAGAGAGTGCAGAGGAGATTTACCAGGATGTTGCCTGGTATGGAAGGGCTGTCTTACGAGGAAAGATTGAACGCACTTGGGCTGTTTTCCCTTGAGAGACGTCGGCTGAGGGGGGAATCTAATAGAGGTTTATAAGATTATGAAGGGGATAGATAGAGTAAATGGTGATAAGCTTTTTCCGCTATTAGAAATGGATAGAACGAGGGGTCACGGGCTTAGGGTGAGGGGGGCTAGATATAAGACTAATATTAGAGGGCAGTTTTTCACACAAAGGGTAGTGGGGGTGTGGAATGCACTGCCGAGTAAGGTGGTGGAAGCAGGCACGCTAGGGTTGTTCAAGAGTCACTTGGACAGCCACATGAGCGGTCTACATATAGGGGGGATATAGCAGGCCTTACTAAGCATTGTAGGCTTGGGGTCAGTTTTAGCCTCAGGGATATAGAGTCTTTAATAATGAATTTTTTATCCACAGGCATTTAAGTCCAGCAAGGGGCATGCGGGCAGCAGGTTGTGGTGGGCTGCTCTTGGATGTTGCTTCGGGAGTTGCCTACTGCTTCATGTCGTTGGTGTGCGTAAACTGGACCATCTCGAGGGCATCATGACAGCTCAGAGACTATCTCTGTTGTTGTGCGGACACATGGAGTTGGGCCTGTGTCCGTGGGAGTTTGCGCGTTCTCCCCATGGTTGCGTGGGTTTCCTCCGGGTACTCCGGTTTCCTCCCACATCCCAAAAATGTGCATTTAGGCTGATTGATTGGGTAACAAATTGTCCCTATATTGGACCTCCCTGATCCTCACACATTAGGCATAGACTAAAATCATGAATAGGTCACTGACCATGGGACGGTGGCGCGGGCTCGTTGGGCCGAAGGGCCTGTTTCCCGTGCTGTGTTGTTCTTTGTTCTTTGTTCTTTTATCACCCAGAAAATAGCATCTGGAAGGAGTGGCGGAGACGGTGGTCCGACCGGGGCTGGACATCCCCATTCTGACAGCAAGGTAAGCAGACGTATATTGCATGTAAATCCTTGTTGTCAGAAAAGGGATCTCGAGGTCCGGTGCACCCGGCTCTCTGCCGGTCCTGGATCTCCCCAACCCAAAAGACATCCTGCATAGGTAAAACTAAATTGTGTAAAACACTTTGAGAGACTGAGTCTGATCTGAAGGGTAGAGTTTTGCATGCAAAGCGCGCTGCGAATACTGTACTGTCTGTGAATGGGTAAAAAGTGAGACGAATAAAAAACCGAACGCTAATCGATGCAACTAGGTTAGTCGAGCGGTTTGGAGCGGGGTTCCGGGCTACGACTTGCCCAAGGAGAGTAAGTGTAGGGAAGTCTGCCAGTCCAAACCTACCCAGGACCTCGGCCCTGGAGGGAGTGCAGAGGAGGTTTACTCGGCTGATACCGGAGTTGAGGGGATTGAGCTATGAGGAGAGGCTGAATAAACTAGGCTTGTACTCGTTAGAGTTTAGAAGAATGAGGGGAGATCTCATTGAGACGTATAAGATGATGAATGGGATGGATAGGATAGAGGTGGAGAGACTCTTCCCGCTCAAAAAAGACAGTAGGACTAGAGGGCACAGCCTCAAGATAAAGGGGAGGCGGTTTAGAACGGAGTTGAGGAGGAACTTCTTCACTCAAAGGGTGGTGAATCTCTGGAATTCTCTGCCCGTTGAAGTGGTGGAGGCTGCCTCGCTAAATATTTTTAAGAAACGGGTTGATGGGTTTTTGATAAGAGAGGGGATTAAGGGTTATGGGGAGAGGGCGGGAAGGTGGAGCTGAGTCATGACAGATCAGCCATGATCTTATTGAATGGCGGGGCAGGCTCGAAGGGCCAGATGGCCTACTCCTGCTCCTATTTCTTATGTTCTTATGTTCTTATGTAAAGGACGTCAACCGAGAGGAGGAGAGAGGTCTATGAGAGAGATTGTTCTCCTACCTCATACAGTAGTTAGAACCACAGAAGCACAAATCGGCAGAAGAAAGGGAGGTAGCTAAAGGGTAATAAGAGATAGTAAAAGATCGATCTGGGTAAAATAGCATGAGATAGAAAGGTGTGGGAGCGAGAATCGGAGACAAGGGGAGGGGGCGAGCAGTTAGAGTAAAGGAAGTGAAAGACCAATTTGAACAGACTAGTCTGAGACAGCAGCGTGGAGAACAGAAATAAAAGGGAAATTCGGAACACATTCAGGGTAATAACTAACAACTTGGGGAAACTACACTAACAAAGTCTCCTAGTGGTGAAGCAGGCACACTCATTTAAAGGGGAAGGACAGTTAGGAGATTGAAAGGGATTTATCATGACATGAGGCACCCGAATCAAACATGGTCAAATTTATTAGAGGCCAGTGAGCTCCCATCAGTAAAGGGTTAAAAAGAGACAAGCAGGCTGACTCTGTATGGTACAGAGAGAGAGAGAGAGGGTGTAACTGTGTAATTGAGACCCTCATGTGATGTAATAGGTATAGCCAATCAAAGTGAATTGCTTTAAGTTTAATAAATTATGTAGGGATCGGGCAGAGATTTGAATTCTGCCAAGTGGGAAAGGTGGCATTATATTGCATCTTAAAGTTGTAAAGAGAGTTAACCATTTAGGCACACAGTAGATTTGATTTTGTACTTGCCTGTGTTGGTTACAAAGGCAGAGCTGTAGAAATAATTAAACATGTAGATTGCACATTAGAATGCTTTCAGTATTTCTTCGTGCATCTGTGCTCCAAGTGATGTTTTGTTTTATTGTACCAGAATTGTAAGAATGTGCAAGGGTCTTGATTTAGTGAGGATATTTAAAGATGATAAAAATAAATCTTATTTTGGATTTTCTGAATCAGGCGTTTGTTAAATAAACTGCTGTACTTTGACTCACAATTGGATTCAGAGGTATTTTTACCTACAAGAATTGGTGCTGAAACCTGGGATCTGTTCACGGGTCCGGTTGAATGGCCACAACCGGAGCTCCGGAATAGATTACCGAATTTAAGGGAGTGAATCAAAGTACAGTAGGGGCTCACCTGTGATGAAAAAGTGTGAGTATGTGTGAGAGGTCTGAGCTGAACACGTACAGACCAGGAGGCATCTGTCTTTACACCCAGCCTTAGACCAGTTGTTAAGAGGGGTAGCCCCCTACGCGAAATTCAGGAGTTTGAAGTGGGTGTAAAGGCTAGAGAAGGATGCCTGGGATGTGATGTTCAGATGTGAGTAAGAAAGAATCTGTCTGAGAGATCGCCAGAGTAGAAGGGAAAGCCGGCTTAATAGTGTAAGCTCACGAGTGTAAGTGGTGGTACGGAGGGCACTAAACACCCCTAACAGGTATCACCAGACTCTGAGTAGAGCGACCTAGGGGTGGGATCTATTTCACCCACTAGATCAACAATGGAAATGATTGGAAAAAAAAAGACAGAACTAAGATAATTGGAATTCTCTTAGTTTGAATTAATTAAACAGGTTTAAACCAGATTAATTGAACACATCTCAGTATTGGGTAGAAAAAAAAATTGGGCTGACGACAAGGAGAAAATTAAAACAACAGAATCACAGATTAGAGAGTTAGGAAAGAGAAACCAAACAAAGAAAATAGCAGTATTGTTAATACATCAGTTAGCTGGACTAATTGAACAAGTAGACACTTCCACTAAGAAGTGGAGTGGGGATAAAAAGATTAAGGAATTAGAATTCAGAGTAAGGGAACTGGAGAAACAAAACTAAGTGTTAGAAGACTACTGCGGGGGGAAATTACCTCCCTCCCCCGGCAGTATGACCATGAAACTCACAGCGCCTGGGGGTGACTTTAATACTGAGGAGAAGGTCTGTAACCTTGCTCCGGTAACGAGGGGAGGAACAGTGAATAATCCATTGACCAATTTAAATATTTCACACCAGGGAAAGACATCAGATCCTGGTGTCACTGAGAAAACTCCAGCCCTGGAGTTCAAATGTCAAATTTTGGTATTATCATTGTCCCACAAAGTATTTATAGTATTAGATATAGCTAACGAGTTCTCGTCCATCCCCTTGAACTTGAACTCACAGGATAGGTTTTTCTTTATAGTAGACGATAAGCACGGGTGTTATATTTGGGACATTTTGATATCCCAAGGGATCAAGGAGAGGCCTGTGGACAAGCTAGCTGATGAAATAGCAAAAAAAGCAGCCCTAAATCCACAACCAATTAGGATGCAGGCCCTTATTTCCCTAATGCCCCGTGGAGCGAATCCAATTCTTACAGAAAAGGAAAAAGAGGAGCTGACTGAGATGGGAGCTAGGGAAACTGAGGAAGGAAAATGGGTACTGCCAGATAGAAGAGAAATGATAAATAAACAAGTAATGGGGGAAATCATGGCCCATTTACATCAGGGAAGTACTCGAACAAATAGTGCCTAGATATGGTTTGGTAGAGAATGTAGATTCTGATCAGGGAAGACATTTTACATCAAAAGTACTACAAGGGATAATGAAAGGAATTAGAAATATTGGCATTATTTGAAGAAGAAGGGAGAGAGAGAAGGAGGGCATGGGGGAAAGATAGGATGCAAATGCCAGTACAATTTCAGGACAAAACAGAGTTAGAAGATCCAAACGTAGCCCCGCCCCCATACTTAGAGGAGCAGAGCTCTATGGGGCTCCAGTTATAACAGGCACAATGAATTTTGAGGGAGAATGTGACATAAAGCAGATGACAAAGGAGGAATGGGCACAAAGGGAGGAAGAAAGGAGACGAGGTATTGAGGAAGAGACTAGGAGAGCAAAAGAGAATTTGGACGGGCTGATCCAAAAGAGAAGGCAGTTGGAGGCAGAAGTAAACGTGGTAGACCTTTTGGAATGGGCAAAAAAGGTAATGGAAAGGGAAGAGGATAAGGAACAAGAAGGGGAAGGGAAGAATGCTAGAAAAAAATGTGAGCGGAGAACGGGAGATAATTCCCACGAATATGAAAATGAGACACCACAGAAAAAAGCAGAAAGAAAGGGAGTCGGAATGAAGAAAGAGGAAAGAAAGAAAGAAAGAGACGTAGAGGAAAGGTGCTGGGAAACACAGAAGTGGGGGGACAGATGAAAATATGGGGGAGCATGGACATGGAAATTTCCAGAGAAAGAAAAAACAGAGGAAGGAATGGAAGGAGAGGCAGAAGATAGTAGCGAAGAAGGGGAGAGACAGTTAGTGGTAGGGGGACGAAGAAAATCAATGCGAAAATGCTTGTAAAATATCCAGCTGAGGATCGAAGAGAGAAAGGGGCGTTCCCGGTGATTCTGAAGGGTGGCAGACTACAATATATCCCTTGGTCAGGTCAGGATTTGCCTAATTTGATTAGTGAATTACCCAATATTTTGGACGGAGCCGGAAGGTGGATTGGACAGCTGGAGGCTGGAATGATGGGAAAAAGGATGGCGCTGGGTGACATCAAAGCCCTCCTGACAAAAGTGCTGGGAATGAGCCAAATGGCTGAGGTGATGAGACTCGCAGGCATCCCGACCGCAGCGTATGACCCAGATGTGGATGGAACACTAATGGACCCATACCGCCACGACATTTGGCAGGCATTACGGGATATGTACCCCAATCGGATGGATATAAAAACCCTGAGAGGGGAGTCATTGGGTGAGGAAGAGAATGCGGCCGTGTACATAGAAAACCAATTGAGAAGGTGGAGAAGGGACACGGAGAGGGACGTTCTAACAGATCCACTAACCAACTCCCTGTTCCGAGCCGCAATCCTAGAAGGTCTGCCGACTTCAGCTAAGGCAAGACTGGAAGAAGTGGTGGGCCTGGATTCGAAAAACTACCGGGAATTAGTGGATTATGTTGCCCATGCAGTGGAGAGGCACCGCAGGGATGAAAAGAATGCAGACAAAGGAAATACAACGTAAACTCCTTCAAGCACAACTGGAAGAAATCAAAAGTAAGGAAAAGCTAAAAGCAAAAGAAGATCTCGCACCCAAGAAAATAGCGCCGATGGCGGTGAACCAAAAAACAGAGGAAATACCTGTACCAATGCTAGGGAGGAACGGAGATGGAGGCCAGCCCATCATAACCTACAACGTTTCTGCCTTCCTGCTGTCCATGACCCCAGGAGGCTATGGCCTAAATGATCAAAACCCTTCCATCCCACAAAATTAGACTGACTGGAATAGAAATGGGAAAGGACAGGGAAGTGGTAAGCCACCCTATCAGAATCAGAGAGGATTGAGACAGGGAAATCATCAGACTCTAAGGCAGGGACCACTGCCTGGCCCTCCAGGTCTATGCTGGGGGTTGCGGGGAGGCAGGACATATAAAAAGAAATTGCCCACGGAGCCCCCACAGGCAGTGAGAAAACCAGCAGCAGACAGGCCAACAAATGACACAAATACCGTTGAATAACACCCCGATTTTTCAGGGATCTGTGAATTATCAGAGTTCCCTATAGGGGGGCCCAGAGAAATGGTAGGACAGTACGTACAAATAACAGATACAGCAGATCAAGAACCTATAATTAGTGTTAGAGAGGGAGGGGTTTTGGTCACCATACTTGCAAAACTCAATTGACTACATACTAAGTCAGTGTGAGGTGTGTGCTCAGAATAATATCAGGAAGGGCATTACTGCCCCAATAGGGCACATACCCATCCCCAAAGGACCCTTTAAACACCTATGCATGGATTATGTGGATATGGGAAAGGTGGTAAGAGGGAAAAGATATATGCTGGTGATTATTGATAGATTTAGTAGATGGATTGAAGCAACGCCATCCAAAGATCAAGGATCTGGAACGGTGATTAACTTCCTGTCAAAAGAAATTATCCCAAGATTTGGCATACCCATGCAGTTAAGTTTGGACAATGGGTCTGCTTTTATCGGAAGGGTGCTGAGAGAGACTCTCTCAGCACTACGGATAAAGCAGAAGTTTGGATGTGTGTATCATCCCCAGTCTCAAGGAATGGTGGAGAGGGCAAACGGGACCCTCAAGGCCAAGATAAGCAAAATTTGCAGTGAAACAGGGGAAAACTGGATAGATGCTTTGCCATTGGCTCTAATGCAATACAGGAGTCAGGAAAATAGAATAACGCATTTGAGCCCACACGAAATGATGACAGGAAGGGCAATGCCGGTGCCAAAGATTAGGGGATCAGGGGGCCCCACGCTGGAGTGTTTAGATCAGGACACAAGGGAGTATATACAACAATTAACTGTTATACATAGAACTATATTTGAACAGGAAAAAGCCAAGGAGGAGGAGAGTCCCGCAGCAGAACATCAGATCAAACCCGGAGATCGAGTATACATCAGAAAGTTTCGGAGGCGTTGGAATGAACCAAGAAGAGAAGGACCGTTTGAAGTCACCAAAGTTTCCCCCACGGCTCTGCAAATAGAAGGCAATAGACCGTTTGAAGAGCAGAAGGATCTCGGGGTCCAGGTTCACAGGACTCTTAAATCGGCCTCGCAGGTGGAGGAGGTGGTCAAGAAGGCGTATGGTGTACTGGCCTTCATTAATCGAGGGATTGAGTTTAGGAGTCGGGAGGTAATGCTGCAACTTTACAGGACCCTCGTCAGGCCTCATTTGGAGTACTGTGCGCAGTTCTGGTCGCCTCACTATAGGAAAGACGTAGAAGCTATTGAGAGGGTGCAGAGGAGATTTACAAGGATGTTGCCTGGACTGGGAGGCATGCCTTATGAAGATAGGTTGAGGGAGCTGGGACTCTTTTCCCTGGAGAGGCGAAGGTTGAGAGGCGACCTGATAGAAGTTTATAAAATGTTGAGAGGAATAGATAGGGTGGACTCTCAGAGGCTATTTCCCCGGGTTGAAATGGTCGCTACGAGAGGACACAGATTTAAGGTGTGGGGAGGGAAGTACAGAGGTGATGTTAGGGGTAAGTTTTTCACTCAGAGGGTAGTGAGTGATTGGAATCGGCTGCCGTCGTCGGTGGTGGAGGCGAACTCGCTGGGGTCTTTTAAAAGACTTCTGGATGAGTATATGGGGTTTAATGGGATTGGGGGTTATAGATAGGTCTATAGATTGGTGGGGTTGATGCGATCGGCGCAACTCGAGGGCCGAAGGGCCTGTTTGTGCTGTAATGTTCTATGTTCTATGTTCTACACTGTGGTATCACTTAAATCATTGCACCAGAACGGTACCAGGAGCAGGGAAGGATAGGGAGGTCGAAGACATTGATCATTTGGATAGGAGCCGTAGTGAGGAAGAGGGAGAACTACAAGGGGAGGGTCTTAGGGAACAGGAACAGAACCAAATCAGAAAAGGTGAGGAGGATGGTGAAAATGATTCTATGCATGAGCTGGCTGATGATGCAAATGTCCAGCCTGGGCTCATTAGCCAAGGTACAAAGGGGAGGTGAGGAAGGGGCAGGGGCCTCTTTCCCCACCTGGGGTCTGAAAACCATTTCCCTCAGGGACTTCCTTGACCCACAATAAAGGAAAATGGAGTACAGAAGGCATAGAGATGCAGAATCGGGGAGGTAGGGTGATAAAACAAACGAAACATAAACGATCAGTGAACACAGATACCATGTGGGAAAAAGCACAAAGGAATAAATGGTGGAAATGGGCGGAGTGCACAGGTCGTAGAAATTATGACGGGAGAGAGTGTGTGGTATGTGCATCAGAGAGACCCCACACCCAAGTAATTGACACACCGTGGGGTTCCGGGGAGTGTAGGACCTGGCAGCAAAATTGGAAAAAAGAAAATTGCAGGGGAACATATGCAACGCACTTGCGTACCCACACTATAGGGAATCAGTCACTGTGCGCATGGTAAACTGTACGGGAACTGGAGGATAGACCCTGATTTACAGATCCAAGACTGCTACTGGAGAGAGCATAGTAAGGGAACCGAGCTAGGGGAGTATACCGGGAGATGTGACTGATATTCGCAGCTTGTATATCCCGCAGAAAGGGGGGACCCCACCTCCTCCGTGGGTGCTGGATATACAAATAAAGCAGCTGGCTGATCTCTGGTGGCTGTGTGGCCCAGAAAAAGGATTATTTGCACGACTACCGCCAAAATGGATGGGATTGTGTGCTCGAGTCATGTTGGCTCAAAGCACAGTAGTATTGCCAGTAGAGAGCGAAGTGAAACCCCGGAAGGTTAAAAGAGCATATACCCCTGATCCTGAAGTAAGATTGGATGCAATTGGGCAACCCCGAGGCGTCCCTAATGAATTTAAAGCTAGAAATGAAATAGCCGCTGGGTTTGAATCTATTTTGGTCTGGATCACACCCAATAAGAACACTGAATGGATTAATTATATCTATATTAATATCTATTTAATGTGGGCGGCACGGTAGCACAGTGGGTTAGCACTGCTGCTTCACAGCTCCAGGGTCCTGGGTTCGATTCCCGGCTCGGGTCACTGCCTGTGTGGAGTTTGCACATTCTCCTCGTGTCTGCGTGGGTTTTCTCCGGGTGCTCCGGTTTCCTCCCACAGTCCAAAGATGTGCGGGTTAGGTTCATTGGCTATGCTAAAATTGCCCCTTAGTATCCTGGGATGTGTAGGTTAGAGGGATTAGCAGGGATATGGGGAAAGGGTCTGGGTGGGATTGTGTTCGGTGCAGACTCGATGGGCCGAAGGGCCTGTTTCTGCACTATAGGGTTCTATGGTTCTATTATAATCAACAAAGGTTTATTAATTACACAAATGATGCCCTTGAGGCATTGGGAGAACAATTGGATGCGACCAGCGAAATGGCCTGGCAAAACCGACAGGCATTAGATTGGCTTTTAGCAGAGAAAGGAGGAGTATGTGTTATGTTTGGGGACCAGTGTTGTACCTTCATTCCTAATAATACCAATGCAGAAGGGTCGTTTACTCAAGCCATGAATAAGCTGCGAAATCTCAGGACAGAGGTGAAGGAGAATGCTGGGTTTGGGCATGAAGTGTGGGACTGGCTAGATAGCATGTTTGGAAAATGGGGAGCGTGGTTTGCTAAGGCAGGTGCTATAGTTCTTGTGACAATAGTCATCATGGGTTTAATATTTTGCTGTTTCTTATCGGTCCTGAGATCCCTGCTGACTAGAATGGCAGTACGACAGATGGTGACGCAAGTAACAGGCAATCTGAAAGAAATGAAGAAATGGGGAAGTGTTGGACTACCCTCGCTGAATGAATTCACAATGACCTTGGTCGACACTGAGACTTGTCACTCCAAGAAGTAGCTATGCTGATGGAAGATCATCCTATAACAAGCAATCACACCCTCTTGAAGCTACAAGTTTTAGTCTGTACACAGTGATCAGTCTTTTTCCCTTTCCAAGATAAAAGTGGGAAGGTTTTTGGCTGTTGACTGTTAGCCGCAGGTAATCTGGGGGAGCAACCTAAAATTGGGACTTTTTAGACAAACCAGGATAAAGATAGAATAGGGACATTGCTCCCTGACCAAAACATCTGGCTCCCCCACATTGCCTGGAAATAAGATGACAAATGCATGTAAATGAAGAAGAATAAACAAAGTGACTGTTTAAATTGGCAATTTGAAACATTAGGATGAGACTAAAAGATAGTCTCAAAGGGGGGGACATGTGAGAGAATTTGCTCTAATGTTTGTAATTGGAATCAATGTTTGTGATTGGAATCAGTATCTTGGAATTGGTGTAATAAAAGAGATTCAAAATGGAAGATGGAATGAAACCAGTATAATCACAAAAGTATGTTAGCTAATTGTAGTATGATAATCAAATAAATATGATTGAATGACATGTAATCAATATAGTTACCCATGTAACCCACCAAAGTTGGTATAGTAAATACTTATTAATAAATATAGACAGTAGCCTCCTGAGGAACAATGGACATTGTCCAGCTTAATACGTGACTATAGCAAAAAGGAGAGTAAAATAAACACATTTTCTTCACTAATTGATCTAAGTTAGCTAAGCCACGATTATTGTATAAACAGAAGAGTTTGGATAAGGGCAGAGACTGGAACTACCATGGTTTCAAGTTCAAAGAAATGTACTAATGAGGAACCAATCTCAAGCAGGGTAGATAAAGGGCTAGCCCAGAAATAATGATGGCTAAAACAAGGAAATCTAAGGGTAAGATAAGAGTTCTGAGATATGGAGCTGTAATGTGTATAAAAAGACTGTAAGCAGAATGATTCATTGGAATGTTCCGGACATCCTGGCTTTATTCTCTTGTGCTGGAAAATAAAGTCTACTGCTTGGAGGATTACAACTCAGACTCTCTGTTTCAAACGGTTAAAATCAGTTATCGTCTTGGGGAACCACGACACCCGCCATTCAATAAGATCATGGCTGATCTGTCGTGACTCAGTTCCACATTCCCGCCCTCTCCCCATAACCCTTAATCCCTTCTCTTATCAAAAACCCATCAACCCGTTTCTTAAAAATATTTAGCGAGGCAGCCTCCACCACTTCAACGGGCAGAGAATTCCAGAGATTCACCACCCTTTGAGTGAAGAAGTTCCTCCTCAACTCTGTTCTAAACCGCCTCCCCTTTATCTTGAGACTGTGCCCCCTAGTCCTACTGTCTTTTTTGAGCGGGAAGAGTCTCTCCACCTCTATCCTATCCATCCCATTCATCATCTTATACGTCTCAATGAGATCTCCTCTCATTCTTCTAAACTCTAACGAGTACAAGCCTAGTTTATTCAGCCTCTCCTCATAGCTCAATCCCCTCAACTCCGGTATCAGCCTAGTAAACCTCCTCTGCACTCCCTCCAGGGCCAAAATATCCTTGCGCAGGTGCGGCGCCCAAAACTGCACACAGTACTCCAGCTGCGGCCTCACCAATGCCCTATACAGCTGCAGCAAGACCTCCCTACTTTTATATTCAATCCCCCTCGCTATGAAGGCCAGCATCCCATTCGCCTTCCTGACCACCTGCTGCACCTGCAAGCTGGGTTTTTGCGACTCATGCACAAGGACCCCGAGGTCCCTCTGCACCGTCGCCTGCTGCAGTTTTTCGCCCCGTAAGTAATAGTCCTTCCTACCATTCCTCCTACCAAAGTGGACCACCTCACACTTGCCAACATTAAATTCCATTTGCCATTTCCTGGCCCATTCGCCCAGCCTATCTAGATCCTTCTGCAGACTCTCCACACCCTCCTCACAATTTGCCTTTCCCCCAATCTTGGTGTCATCAGCAAATTTCGACACCCTGCACTCGGTTCCCTCGAGTTAACTAGGTTAACTCGGTTAACTAGGGCAGGACTTTCCGAGCTTCTCTTTGACACGGGCAAATTTTCTGTTCTCTTACAAAATAACTCCACAGTCTGCTGACTTTATAAGTTAGTGTTTAAACAAGCAGAGGGCAAGTTTTGTTTGTTCAGATCTCACGTCCATAAGACACTGTTTTCCAATCTTGTTAGCCTCTTTGCTGACTTCTGGGCACACACTGGCATGTCGTTTGCAAACGTAAAGTAAATCGCAAATAACTCAATCATTGAGCCCCTACAATGCAGAAGGAGGCCATTCAGCACATCGAGTCTGCACCGACAACAGTCTCACCCAGGCCCTATTCTTGGAACCCTATATATTTACCCTGCTATTGCCCCTTAGTGTTAGGGGGGATCTTTAGTACGGCCAATCCACCTAACCCACACAGCTTTGGGCTGTGGGAGGGAACCGGAGCACCCGGAGGAAACCCACGCAGACACGGGGAGGACATGCAGACTCTGCACAGGCAGTGACGCACGGTGCTCAGCACTGTGCCACCATGCTGCCCCTAATGCTGAGATAGAACGTAAGACACAACAGCACAAACAGGCCCTTCGGCCCACAAGTTGCGCTGATCATATCCCTACCTCCCAGGCCTATCTATAACCCTCAATCCCATTAAATCCAATGTACTCATCCAGAAGTCTCTTAAAAGACCCCAACGAGTTTGCCTCTACCACCACCGCCGATTCCACTCACCTACCACCCTCTGAGTGAAAAACTTACCCCTAATATCTCCTCTGTACCTGCTCCCCAGCACCTTAAATCTGTGTCCTCTTGTAGCGACCATTTCAGCCCTGAGAAATAGCCTCCGAGAATCCACCCTATCTATTCCTCTCAACATCTTATCAGGTCACCTCTCATCCTTCGTCTCTCCAGGGAAAAGAGTCCCAGCTCCCTCAACCTATCCTCATAAGGCATGCCTCCCAATCCAGGCAACATCCTTGTAAATCTCCTCTGCACCCTTTCAATAGCTTCCACATCTTTCTTGTAGTGAGGCGACCAGAACTGTGTACAGTACTCCAAGTGGGGTCTGACAAGGGTCCTATAAAGTTGCAGCATTACCTCCCGACTCCTAAACTCAATCCCTCGATTAATGAAGGCCAGTACACCATACGCCTTCTTGACCACCTCCTCCACCTGCGAGGCCGATTTAAGAGTCCTGTGGACCTGGACCCCGAGATCCTTCTGATCCTCTAAGAGTTGCAAGATACTAAACAGACATGTTGTGCAGTTTTGCAGCAAGACTGTTCACACTGGTACATAAATACATCTCAAGCCTACTTCCCAATTAAATAAGATTGATCTGATTCATTTTTCTGTCTGCCTACACAATGTTGTCAACAATAACACAGTAAAAAGTCTGACAACACCAGGTTTTAGTCCAACCGATTTATTTGATAGTAAATTCACAAGCTTTCGGGGTTAGCCCCTTCGTCAGGTGAATGGAGAGTTCTGTCCTCAGACAGAGCATATAAAGCACAGACAGTTTAGAGATTACTGATTAGAATGCGAATCTTTATACCTAACCTATTAACCTAACCAGAGTCTATTATCAAATAAATCGGTTGGACTAAAACCTGGTGTTGTCAGACTTTTTACTGTGTTTACGCCAGTCCAACGCCGGCATACCCACATCATGAACAATAACACACACATGATTCATACTGGGTGGAATGTGGCTCCCCGGATCACAGGTCATACTGGTTCACTGGAGCATACATGATTCATAAGAACATAAGAAATAGGAGCAGGAGTAGGCCATCTGGCCCTTCGAGCCTGCCCCGCCATTCAATAAGATCATGGCTGATCTGTCGCTGCTCAGTTCCACATTCCCGCCCTCTCCCCATAACCCTTAATCCCCTCTCTTATCAAAAACCCATTAACCCGCGTCTTAAAAATATTTAGCGAGGCAGCCTCCACCACTTCAACGGGCAGAGAATTCCAGAGATTCACCACCCTTTGAGTGAAGAAGTTCCTCCTCAACTCCGTTCTAAAACACCCCCCCTTTATCTTGAGGCTGTGCCCCCTAGTCCTACTGTCTTTTTTGAGCGGGAAGAGTCTCTCCACCTCTATCCTATCCATCCCATTCATCATCTTATACATCTCAATGAGATCTCCCCTCATTCTTCTAAACTCCAACGAGTACAAGCCTAGTTCATTCAGCCTCTCCTCATAGCTCAACCCCCTCAACTCCGGTATCAGCCTAGTAAACCTCCTCTGCACTCCCTCCAAGGCCAAAATATCCTTGTGCAGGTGCGGCGCCCAAAACTGCACGCAGTACTCCAGCTGCGGCCTCACCAATGCCCTATACAGCTGCAGCAAGACCTCCCTACTTTTATATTCAATCCCCCTCGCTATGAAGGCCAGCATCCCATTCGCCTTCCTGACCACCTGCTGCACCTGCAAGCTGGGTTTTTGCGACTCATGCACAAGGACCCCGAGGTCCCTCTGCACCGTCGCCTGCTGCAGTTTTTCGCCCCGTAAGTAATAGTCCTTCCTACCATTCCTCCTACCAAAGTGGACCACCTCACACTTGCCAACATTAAATTCCATTTGCCATTTCCTGGCCCATTCGCCCAGCCTATCTAGATCCTTCTGCAGACTCTCCACACCCTCCTCACAATTTGCCTTTCCCCCAATCTTGGTGTCATCAGCAAATTTCGACACCCTGCACTCGGTTCCCTCGAGTTAACTAGGTTAACTCGGTTAACTAGGGCAGGACTTTCCGAGCTTCTCTTTGACACGGGCAAATTTTCTGTTCTCTTACAAAATAACTCCACAGTCTGCTGACTTTATAAGTTAGTGTTTAAACAAGCAGAGGGCAAGTTTTGTTTGTTCAGATCTCACGTCCATAAGACACTGTTTTCCAATCTTGTTAGCCTCTTTGCTGACTTCTGGGCACACACTGGCATGTCGTTTGCAAACGTAAAGTAAATCGCAAATAACTCAATCATTGAGCCCCTACAATGCAGAAGGAGGCCATTCGGCACATCGAGTCTGCACCGACAACAGTCTCACCCAGGCCCTATTCTTGGAACCCTATATATTTACCCTGCTATTGCCCCTTAGTGTTAGGGGGGATCTTTAGCATGGCCAATCCACCTAACCCGCACAGCTTCGGGCTGTGGGAGGGAACCGGAGCACCCGGAGGAAACCCACGCAGACACGGGGAGGACATGCAGACTCTGCACAGGCAGTGACGCACGGTGCTCAGCACTGTGCCACCATGCTGCCCCTAATGCTGAGATAGAACGTAAGACACAACAGCACAAACAGGCCCTTCGGCCCACAAGTTGCGCTGATCATATCCCTACCTACCAGGCCTATCTATAACTCCCAATCCCATTAAACCCCATATACTCATCCAGAAGTCTCTTAAAAGACCCCAGCGAGTTCGCCTCTACCACCACCGCCAATTCCACTCACCTACCACCCTCTGAGTGAAAAACTTACCCCTAATATCTCCTCTGTACCTGTTCCCCAGCACCTTAAATCTGTGTCCTCTTGTAGCGACCATTTCAGCCTGGGAAATAGCCTCTGAGAATCCACCCTATCTATTCCTCTCAACATCTTATCAGGTCACCTCTCATCCTTCGTCTCTCCAGGGAAAAGAGTCCCAGCTCCCTCAACCTATCTTCATAAGGCATGCCTCCCAATCCAGGCAACATCCTTGTAAATCTCCTCTGCACCCTTTCAATAGCTTCCACATCTTTCTTGTAGTGAGGCGACCAGAACTGTGTACAGTACTCCAAGTGGGGTCTGACAAGGGTCCTATAAAGTTGCAGCATTACCTCCCGACTCCTAAACTCAATCCCTCGATTAATGAAGGCCAGTACGCCATACGCCTTCTTGACCACCTCCTCCACCTGCGAGGCCGATTTAAGAGTCCTGTGGACCCGGACCCCGAGATCCTTCTGATCCTCAACACTACTAAGAGTTGCAAGATACTAAACAGACATATTGTGCAGTTTTGCAGCAAGACTGTTCACACTGGTACATAAATACATCTCAAGCCTACGTCCCAATTAAATAAGATTGATCTGATTCATTTTTCTGTCTGCCTACACAATGTTGTCAACAATAACACAGTAAAAAGTCTGACAACACCAGGTTTTAGTCCAACCGATTTATTTGATAGTAAATTCACAAGCTTTCGGGGTTAGCCCCTTCGTCAGGTGAATGGAGAGTTCTGTCCTCAGACAGAGCATATAAAGCACAGACAGTTTAGAGATTACTGATTAGAATGTGAATCTTTATACCTAACCTATTAACCTAACCAGAGTCTATTATCAAATAAATCGGTTGGACTAAAACCTGGTGTTGTCAGACTTTTTACTGTGTTTACGCCAGTCCAACGCCGGCATACCCACATCATGAACAATAACACACACATGATTCATACTGGGTGGAATGTGGCTCCCTGGATCACAGGTCATACTGGATCCCTGGAGCACACATGATTCATACTGGGTGGAATGTGGATCCCCGGATCACAGGTCATACTGGATCCCTGGAGCACACATGATTCATACTGGGTGGAATGTGGATCCCCGGATCACAGGTCATACTGGATCCCTGGAGCACACATGATTCATACTGGGTGGAATGTGGATCCCCGGATCACAGGTCATACTGGGTCCCTGGAGCACACATGATTCATACTGGGTGGAATGTGGATCCCCGGATCACAGGTCATACTGGATCCCTGGAGCACACATGATTCATACTGGGTGGAATGTGGATCCCCGGATCACAGTTCCAATTAATATTAGCTGTAGTAGGGTGACTGAGGCCTCTTGTAAGAGTAAGAGAATGGAGCCTCTAAACTTTGAGTTGGAGAGGGTGTGGATCAAGTTTGCCCCCAGCCAGTGAGTGAGGTTGGGATCGAAGGCCAGAGCAGTGTGGGGGCCACGGGAAATTCACTCAGCTCTGGGTATGCCCAATATCGGTTAGTTAAAAACTCAGCTATCAGGTTCAGCCTCCTACTTGTGACCTTGAGGTGGGCACACGGCTGACTCACCAAGGGTTTCGGGTGGCACAGCGGGTTAGCACTGCTGCTTCACGGCTCCAAGGTCCTGGGTTCGATTCCCGGCTCGGGGTCACTGTCTGTGTGGAGTTTGCACATTCTCCTCGTGTCTGCGTGGGTTTCCTCCGGGTGCTCCGGTTCCCTCCCACAGTCCAAAGATGTGCGGGTTAGGTTGATTGGCCAGGCTAAGAAATTGCCCCGTAGTGTCCAGGGATGTGTAGGTTAGAGGGATTAGTGGGTGTAATATGTAGGGATATGGGGGTAGGGCCTGGGTGGGATTGTATTCAGTGCAGACTCGATGGGCTGAAGGGCCTCTTTCTGTACTGTACGGTTCCAAGTTTCCCCATGGCTTCTTGATCTCTGTAATCTCCTCCAGCCCACAATTCTGAGCTCAATATTGACTCTGGAACAACCCCAAGTTTAATCATTCCAACATTGGTGATTGGGTCTTCAGTATCCATTCCCCAAGCTCTGGAACCCCTTCCCTAAACCTCTTCGCCTCTCGACTTTACGTTTCTCCTTTAAGACATTCCTTAAAACTTAAATCTGGCCCTAATATCTCCCCAAGCGGCATGGTGGCAAAATTTATTTGATAACAACCCAGTGAAACATCTCAAGATGTTCTCCTAAATTAGAGGCACTATATAATTAATTGTTGTTGTTGGAATGTTGAATGATTTCCAGACCTTTAGAGAATTCCTTTGGTTTCCAATGTCCGTGTACAGTGTGAGCTGATCTGATCGAAATGTCAATTGTGAGCGCTGGATGGGGGGAATCTTACCCAACCCTATTTAGGAACTCATTTTGGTTTAGAACATAGAACATTACAGCGCAGAACAGGCCCTTCGGCCCACGATGTTGCGCCGACCAGTTAAAAAACAATGACCCTCTAACCTAAACCAATCCCTTTTTGTTCATAAACCTATCCACGGATCTCTTAAACGCCCCCAAACTAGGCGCATTTACAACTGCAGCAGGCAGGGCATTCCAATCCCTCACCACCCTCTGGGTAAAGAACCTACCCCTGACATCCGTCCTATAACTACCACCCCTTAATTTAAAGTCGTGCCCCCTCGTGCTAGATTTCTCCATCCTAGGAAAAAGGCTATCACTATCTACCCTGTCTAAACCTCTAATCATCTTATATGTTTCAATAAGATCCCCTCTTAGCCGCCTTCTTTCCAGCGAAAACAACCCCAAATCCCTCAGCCTCTCCTCATAGGACCTCCCCTCCATACCAGGCAACATCCTGGTAAACCTCCTCTGCACTCTCTCCAAAGCCTCCACATCCTTCCTGTAATGTGGGGACCAGAACTGCACACAGTACTCCAAGTGCGGCCGCACCAGAGTTGTGTACAGTTGCAACATAACGCTGCGACTCCTAAATTCAATCCCCCTACCAATAAACGCCAAGACACCGTATACCTTCTTAACAACCTTATCTACTTGATTCCCAACTTTCAGGGATCTATGTACACATACACCTAGATCCCTCTGCTCCTCCACACTATTCAAAGTCCTCCCGTTAGCCCTATACTCAACACATCTGTTATTCCTACCAAAGTGAATTACCTCACACTTCTCCACATTAAACTCCATCCGCCACCTCTCGGCCCAGCTCTGCAACCTTTCTAAGTCATCCTGCAAACTATGACACCCTTCATCACTATCTAGCTGAGGAGCATTCAACGTCAGCACTCTCAGGCATTACTCCTGCTAGCTACAAACCCTGCGGTTTGCCTCCAGGGAACCGAACGAGCACAAGATTAGAACATAGACCATCGAACATTACAGCGCAGAACAGGCCCTTCGGCCCACGATGTTGCGCCGACCAGTTACAAAAACAATGACCCACTAACCTAAACCAATCCCTTTTCGTCCATAAACCTATCCACAGATCTCTTAAATGCCCCCAAACTAGGCGCATTTACAACTGCAGCTGGCAGGGCATTCCAGTCCCTCACCACCCTCTGGGTAAAGAACCTACCCCTGATCATGGCTGATCTGAAAGTGGTTCAGTTCCACTTACCCCCGTGCTCCCCATAACCCTCAATTTTCTTAATGATCAGAAATCTATCTCCCTGTGACTTAAGGAGCAAGAGGTTTCAGACTCAATTGGCCCTATTTTACCACTTTGATTCTAAGTGCAGGGTGGACTTGAATCTGGAAATGTTTCAGATCTGACTTTTAGATCTGTTCTCCAGTGTCCCCACATGCACTCTGCCTGAAAAAATATCAGCATTTCTGAATCGTCTGCAGAAGCATGTGGGTGGGGATTATCGCATCCGAAATGCTGCTGCTCCGATCGACGCCTCTATCTGTGCACGCACAGAAAAAAATGATAGAATGCTGCTCCCCTACCCACATCGCACTTGGCCTGGATAATGCCTCCCCCGGCCCTCACAGACATTGCCACAACCCCATAACATTACTGACCCTTTATCCCCCCCCAGACCAATCACTGCCTCCTCCCCCACTTCCCCCCCAAAAATCTCAGGCAGAGTGGCAGCAGAACTCCCCTTCTGCCTCAATCATCTCCGGCAAAGTGGTGTGATCCCCCTTCTCCCTCACTCATCACAGGCAGACAGATCCACCCTCCCCCACCAGGATGATCCCGCTCACCCCCACCCGGACCCTCCCACACAAGGGCCCGTCTCCTCTGGACTGGCAGAGGGTGAATGACAGAAGGCTACAGTGCAGAAGTGCCCATCGAGTCTGCACCGAACACAATCCCACCCCGGCCCTACCCCCATATTACACCCACTAATCCCTCTAACCTACACATCCCTGGATACTAAGGGGCAACTTCTTAGCCTGGCCAATCAACCTAACCCGCACATCTTTGGACTGTGGGAGGAAACCGGAGCACCCGGAGGAAACCCACGCAGACACGAGGAGAATGTGCAAACTCCACACACACACAGACAGTGACCCCGAGCCGGGAATCGAACCCAGGACCCTGGAGCTGTGAAGCAGCAGTGCTAACCCACTGTGCTACCGTGCAGCCCAAACTCTGACCTTTGCACCCCATTCTCCATACACCAAATTCCTGCAAAATAAACGTCGTAAGCAGCAATGTTCACTTGTATACAACCGTAACATAAAACATACCACCCTGCCTACAAGGCACTGCACAGGAGCATTATAAAACAAAGTCTGATAGGCAGGCATTTGATCAGCCGGCTGTAGGTTTGGCCAAACAGTTAGTTTTTTAAGGAATGTTTTAAAGGAAGGAAATGAGGTAAAGAGGCCAACAGATTTAGAGAGGGAATTCCAGAGACTGGGGCCTACGCAACTGAAGGCATAGCTGCCAAATGAGAAAAATCAAGGACCTTATGCCTGTTCGGTTCCCTGGATGCAAACCGGAGGGTTTAGAACATAGATAAACTACAGCACAAATAGGCCCTTCGGCCCATAAGTTGCGCCAATGATATCCCTACCTACTAGGCTTACCTATAACCCTCAATCCCATTAAGTCCCATGTACTCATTCAGAAGTCTCTTAAAAGACCCCAACGAGTTCGCCTCCACCACCGATGATGGCAGCCGATTCCAATCACTCACTACCCTCTGAGTGAAAAACTTACCCCTAACATCACCTCTGTACTTCCCTCCCCGCACCTTAAATCTGTGTCCTCTCGTAGTGAACATTTCAGCCCTGGGAAATAGCCTTTGAGAGTCCACCCTATCTATTCCTCTCAACATTTTATAAACTTCTATCAGGTCACCTCTCAACCTTCGTCTCTCCAGGGAAAAGAGTTCCAGCTCCCTCGACCTATCCTCATAAGGCATGCCTCCCAGTCCAGGCAACATCCTTGTAAATCTCCTCTGTACCCTCTCAATAGCTTCCACATCCTTCCTGTAGTGAGGTGACCAGAACTGTGCACAGTACTCCAAGAGAGGAATAAAGAACTAAAAGAACTGCCTGGTTAGTAGCCAGCAGGAGTAATGCCTGAGAGTATTGATGTTGAGTGCTCTTTATCTCGCAAAATCAATTTCTAAATGGGATCAGGTAAGATAAGAAATAGGAGCAGGAGTCGGCCATCTAGCCCTTCGAGCCTGCCCCGCCATTCAATAAGATCATGGCTGATCTGAAGTGGATCAGTTCCACTTTCCCGCCCTCTCCCCATAACCCTTAATTCCCCTGTCTATCAGAAACCTATCTACCCGTGACTTAAATATATTTAGCGAGGTAGCCTCCACCACTTCAACAGGCAAGAGAATTCCAGAGATTCACCACTCTTTGAGTGAAGAAGTCCCTCCTCAACTCCGATCTAAACTGTCCCCCCCTTATCTTGAGGTTGTGCCCTCTAGTCCTGCTGTCCTTTCTAAGCGGGAAGAATCTCTCTACCTCTACCCTAGCCATCCCCTTCATTATCTTATACGTCTCTATAAGATCCCCCCTCATCCTTCTAAACTCCAACGAGTACAGACCCAGTCTATTTAGTCTCTCTTCATAATCCAACCCCCTCATCTCCGGTATCAGCCTAGTGAACCTCCTCTGCACTCCCTCCAAGGCCAAAATATCCTTGCGCAGGTGCGATGACCAAAACTGCACACAGTGCAGTTGCAAGATCCCCTCACCCGATGCCTACAATTGCCACTTTGATCAGAACTGGTCTCAGTTTGCAGTGTAGATGGAGAATGGAAACTAATGGGTCAAATCTCGAAGAGATCAGATCTCCCAGAGGCATGAAACTTTAATGAGAATCTTGCCACAATAATGGAGCTGGCAGATATCAGCAGGAGGTCTTTATTAGTTATATCCGCAGGAGATATCAGTTGCTTATTAAGTTTAACAGCGACCCATACGCAGAGGGTTGTCATGTGAGTTCGGGTTGAGTTTTGCACTGGGGATATCATTTTTGTACAGCTAAAAAAAATGTAAAATATTCAGGAGAACAAAAGATGTTTGGTTTTTTTTTAGGTAATCACTTCCCCTTTTTCTACGCATTTCAAGCTCTTTGGATTTGGCTAGTTACAGAAAGTTTAGTTGAATTTTCATTGTGGAGCAGGAATTTGCTTCCTTTAACCATTGTTGATGAATATCACTTGATCTTTGGTCTCTATTTCTACCCAGTGTTTTGCCGGGAGCTGGGGGGGAGGGATTGACTTGATATAAGTGGAGTCTGCACTGCCAATAATCTGAGTGTTGTTATTCTGCACCCACCGAAAGAACAACATGGGACTGGAGCTGTACTTGGATCTGCACTCCCAGCCCTGTCGAGCTGTCTACATCTTTGCCAAGAAGAACAACATTGCATTTGAGTTTAAATATGTCAGTCTTAAAACAGGTAAGGGTCAGTGGAATGTCAGGGCTAAGTTCGCACTTGTCTTTTCTATCGACTGCTAATGTTTATTTGGATTTTCAGCCTTTACTTGCGTTCATTCTTCCACGTCTCCCCTCCCCTGTGTCCTGTCCTTCCCTGCTCCCATTCCCTCCCTGCCTCCTCCCCTCTCTATTTTCCTTCTCACCCCCTTTTTGTTCACTTCTTCATTTCTCTCCTGCCCCCTCCTTCTCTTTGGCCTTGACCGTTTCTCTCCTTGCTGCTCTCTCTCGTTCCCCCTTTCATCACGCTCCTCCAATTATCTCCCCGTGCTTTCTCCCCCTCCTTCCCTCCCTTACCCCCCCTTCTCTCTCCCCTTTCTTTCGCACCCCCCCCCCTCCCCTCTTGCCTCATACCCTTTGCTCCCCCTTCTCCCTCTCTTATCTCTCCTTACCTCCTCGCTTGCTCCCGTCTCCCCTATCTCTCCCTCCCCCCACTCTCTTGTCATCCCTCCAGTCCTCTACCAGATTCGCAAGGATGAAATAGAAGTTTGATTTAGCAATGCTTTGGTTCCCTGTTTGTGATTGATGTGGGCTCGGGGGACCCTGACGAGTGCTGGACGAGACTCGAACTTTCCCCGTTGCCAATCGACATAATGTTACTGCTGTGCAGTTTTTACCTTGAAGCTAATCCCAATTGCCCGCGTTTGGCCCGTATCCCTCTATACCCACGTAACTGTCTAAATGCTTCTTAAAAGACAAAATTGTCCCCGTCTCTACTACTACCTCTGGCAGCTCATTTGGGACAGCATCGTGGTGCAGTTTTAGCGCTCAGGGTTCGATTCCCAGCTCAGGTCACTGTCTGTGCGGAGTTTGCACATTCTCCCCGTGTCTGCGTGGGTTTTCCCCCCACTCAGAAAGATGTACAGGTTAAGTGGATTGACCTGAAGTGTGACAACGCGGGGAATTTCACAGTGACTTCATTGCAGTGTTAATACAAGCCTTACTTGTGACTAATAAATAAACTTAACTCGTTCCAAACACTCACCACCCTCTGTGTGAAAAAATTGCCCCTCTGGACCCTTTTGTATCCCTCCCCTCTCATCTTAAACCTACGCCCTCTAGTTTTCCCCTACCTTGGGGAAAAGATGTTGACTAGCTAGCTGATCTACGCCCTTCATTATTTTACAGATGTAAGAAAGAAATAGGAGTGGGAATCGGCCATCTAGCCCCTCGAGCCTTCCCCGCCATTCAATAAGATCATGGCTGATCTGAAGTGGATCAGTTCCACTTTCCCACTTTCTCCCCTTAATTCCCCTGTCTATCAGAAACCTATCTACCCGTGACTTAAAAATATTTAGCGAGGCAGCCTCCACCACTTCAACGGGCAGAGAATTCCAGAGATTCACCACCCTTTGAGTGAAGAAGTTCCTCCTCAACTCTGATCTAAACTGCCCCCCCTTTATCTTGAGGCTGTGCCCCCTAGTCCTGCTGTCCTTTCTAAGCGGGAAGAATCTCTCTACCTCTACCCTTCCTGTCCTACTCAATATTCCTGCTTGCCCTCATAACCCTTGATCATAGAATTATAGAACCCTACATTGCAGAAACAGGCCCTTCGGCCCATCGAGTCTGCACCGAACACAATCCCACCCAGACCCTACCCCCCATATCCCACCCACTAATCCCTCGAACCTACACATCCCTGGACACTAAGAGGCAATTTCTTAGCACGGCCAATCAACCTAACCCGCACATCTTTGGACTGTGGGAGGAAACTGAGGAGAGGCTGAGGGATTTGGGGTTATTTTCGCTGGAAAGAAGGAGGCTAAGAGGGGATCTTATTGAAACATATAAGATGATTAGAGGTTTAGATAGGGTGGACAGTGATAGCCTTTTTCCTCTGATGGAGAAATCTAGCACGAGGAGGCATGGCTTTAAATTAAGGGGGGGTAGTTATAGAACGGATGTCAGGGGTAGGTTCTTTACCCAGAGGATGGTGAGGGACTGGAATGCCCTGCCAGCTGCAGTTGTAAATGCGCCTAGTTTGGGGGCGTTTAAGACATCAGTGGATAGGTTTATGGATGAAAAGGGATTGGTTTAGGTTAGTGGGTCATTGTTTTTGTAACTGGTCGGCGCAACATCGTGGGCCGAAGGGCCTGTTCTGCGCTGTAATGTTCTATGTTCTATGAAACCGGAGCACCCGGAGGAAACCCACGCAGACACGAGGAGAATGCGCAAACTCCACACAGACAGTGACCCGAGCCGGGAATCGAACCCAGGACCCTGGTGCTACCGTGCCACCCTTTATCCCCCGCCTGCTTGCCTTTCCAGAAACTTCTCTGGCTTCCGGCCAGTGAGGTCCCAGGAGGGGGGTTCTAATACCCTGTGGGTTTCTTGATGTCTGCCTGACAGGACACCAGGATCCACTCTCAGGTGTCCATCTCCAGGCTGCTGCTTAATGTAACCTGTTATCAGATCAGCAGGAACTCTCGGTGACAGAAAGTCTGGCCCGATCCGGGCTTCGAACAATAGGCCGGTGTGTTTCAATGGGGTGAACGATCTCCTGCTGAGTATCAGCAGGGAGCAGCGACCTTTGATGGGAGGTTGATGAGTCAGGCCCAGACAGGTTTGGGTATTGTACAATTGGCCTGCCCGAGGTTTGACTGTGATTTTTAATAGGCCCAATTTAGGATATCCAATTTTATCAGCCTTAAAACTAGGCCCCGCTTATATTACACAGTGTACGGTAATGTACAAATCAGAGGTGCATGTAATAAAGATAATACAGTAGTCTTGGGGTCCTCTTAATCTTCAATTGATTGGGCGAGTCAAGTAGGAGTGCGGAGGATGACTTTATAGAATGCACACACGATGCTTTCGGGGTCAGGATGTTGAGGAACCAACGAGGGAACAGACTATCCTCGATCTAGTATTGTGCAATGGGTAAGTATTCATTGATCATAGAGTCCACAAGAAGGCCATTCAGTCCATCGAGCCTGCACCTGCCACAATCCCATTCTGCTCCTATCCCCATAACACCAACCATTTGCCCTAGCGAGTTCCCCTTGGGGCACTTTAGCATGGACAATCCACTTAATCTACACATCTTTCTCGGACTGTGGGAGGAAACCGGAGCACCCGGAGGAAACCCGCGCAGACACGGGGAGAATGTGCAGCCTCTGCCAAGCTGGGAATCGAACCCAGGTCCCTGGCGCTGTGAGAACAAAGAACAACACAGCACAGGAAACAGGCCCTTTGGCCCTACAAGCCCGTGCCGCCATTTTAACACTCAGTGAGTGCCTCATTCCAATCCTCATTCTACCTACCACTTTTGTCTACATCGCATGGACTCCACAATAAAGGGGGTGAAAATTTAGGGAATTATGTGTGCGCCAGATTAAGGGAGGTCCAATTTGGGGACAATTTGTTCCACCAATCAGCCTAAGAACACGTTTTTGGGTGTGGGAGGAAACCGGAGCACCCGGAGAAAACCCACGCAGACACGGGGAGAATGTGCAAACTCCCACAGACACCGACCCAAGTCAGAGATCCGACCCGGGTCCCTGTAACTGTACAGCAAACAGTCACTGAGCTGTGGTGTTGCCCGTCAGTTGGTCCAGTTTAAGCGTACACTAACGACATGAAGCCTGAGGCAACTCCCGAAGCAACATCCAAGAGCAGCCCTCGCACGACCCACCGCGTGTGTGCCCCTCGTTGGACAACAAGGCGGATCGAATCCCCTGTGAGCTAACCACTGTGCTGCCCCAAGGTTAATAACTTTGCAGGGAAGGGGCCTCGGGGGAAGAGAGTTCGAAGAATGTTCCTGCTCCTATTGCTGATGTTCTTGTGGTGTCCACAGGTCAACAGTACAGTGAGGAATTTGGAAAGATTAATGCCCTGAAATTGGTACCAGCGATGAAGGATGGGGACTTCACACTTGGTGAGAGGTGAGAACATGCATCTAATCCCAATCACGTTCTTAAATTGTGAGAAACGGTCCGATACTCACTTTTATGATCCCCCCCTTGAATCAAAGACACGGATGAGTTCAGCTAACTGTTGGTTTATTCGATCTTGCAAGAAAGGGTGCCGTCCCGTGGGTACACACACACCTTGCTTTACACAATCATAGTTCATATACATTTTTCTAGATAAGGACAGCCCCCCTTTCTTCATTGGTTACCACTTCCTAATCTCTTTACCGAGTGAGCTCCCCCCTTGTTGACATCCCATTAACTCTAACTAACTGGAGTACTGTGTGCAGTTTTGGGCGCCGCACCTGCGCAAGGATATTTTGGCCCTGGAGGGAGTGCAGAGGAGGTTTACTAGGCTGATACCGGAGTTGAGGGGTTTGAGCTATGAGGAGAGGCTGAATGAACTAGGCTTGTACTCGTTGGGAGTTTAGAAGAATGAGGGGAGATCTCATTGAGACGTATAAGATGATGAATGGGATGGATAGGATAGAGGTGGAGAGACTCTTCCCAAAGACAGTAGGACTAGGGGGCACAGCCTCAAGATAAAGGGGAGGCGGTTTAGAACGGAGTTGAGGAGGAACTTCTTCACTCAAAGGGTGGTGAATCTCTGGAATTCTCTGCCCGTTGAAGTGGTGGAGGCTGCCTCGCTAAATATTTTTAAGACGCGGGTTGATGGGTTTTTGATAAGAGAGGGGATTAAGGGTTATGGGGAGAGGGCGGGAATGTGGAACTGAGCCACGACAGATCAGCCATGATCTTATTGAATGGCGGGGCAGGCTCGAAGGGCTAGATGGCCTACTCCTGCTCCTATTTCTTATGTTCTTATGTTCTAATCCAATCAACCCCTTTAAGGCTTGAATCGTTTTACCTACCATTACTTCAGCTAACTCTTTTTCATTGTCCTGTAAATTACTAACACATTTATTTTATATGGTGTAAATTAGTTTGTTTTCCTATCTCTCGGCGGTTGGTGACTGGTGGGGTGCCCCAGGGGTCGGTGCTGGGGCCTCAGCTATTTACCATTTATATAGATGATCTGGAGGAGGGAACCGAGTGCAGGGTGTCGAAATTTGCTGATGACACCAAGATTGGGGGAAAGGCAAATTGTGCGGAGGGTGTGGAGAGTCTGCAGAAGGATCTAGATAGGCTGGGCGAATGGGCCAGGAAATGGCAAATGGAATTTAATGTTGGCAAGTGTGAGGTGGTCCACTTTGGTAGGAGGAATGGTAGGAAGGACTATTACTTACGGGGCGAAAAACTGCAGCAGGCGACGGTGCAGAGGGACCTCAGGGTCCTTGTGCATGAGTCGCAAAAACCCAGCTTGCAGGTGCAGCAGGTGGTCAGGAAGGCGAATGGGATGCTGGCCTTCATAGCGAAGGGGATTGAATATAAAAGTAGGGAGGTCTTGCTGCAGCTGTATAGGGCATTGGTGAGGCCGCAGCTGGAGTACTGTGTGCAGTTTTGGGCGCCGCACCTGCGCAAGGATGTTTTGGCCCTGGAGGGAGTGCAGAGGAGGTTTACTCGGCTGATACCGGAGTTGAGGGGATTGAGCTATGAGGAGAGGCTGAATAAACTAGGCTTGTACTCGTTAGAGTTTAGAAGAATGAGGGGAGATCTCATTGAGACGTATAAGATGATGAATGGGATGGATAGGATAGAGGTGGAGAGACTGTTCCCGCTCAAAAAAGACAGTAGGACTAGGGGGCACAGCCTCAAGATAAAGGGGGGGCGGTTTAGAACAGAGTTGAGGAGGAACTTCTTCACTCAAAGGGTGGTGAATCTCTGGAATTCTCTGCCCGTTGAAGTGGTGGAGGCTGCCTCGCTAAATATTTTTAAGAAACGGGTTGATGGGTTTTTGATAAGAGAAGGGATTAAGGGTTATGGGGAGAGGGCGGGAAGGTGGAGCTGAGTCACGACAGATCAGCCATGATCTTATTGAATGGCGGGGCAGGCTCGAAGGGCCAGATGGCCTACTCTTGCTCCTATTTCTTATGTTCTTATGTTCTAAACACATTCTGAGGAGGCTTGGCGTTGTCAATTAAGAAAGGTTATTATACGAGAGCAACTGAGGAAATAGAGACCATAAAAACCTAAGAATATAAGAAACAGAAGCAGGGGTAAGAACATAAGAAATAGGAGCAGGAGTAGGCCATCTAACCCCTCGAGCCTGCCCCGCCATTCAATAAGATCATGGCTGATCTGAAGTGGATCAGTTCCACTTTCCCACTTTCTCCCCTTAATTCCCCTGTCTATCAGAAACCTATCTACCCATGTCTTAAAAATATTTAGCGAGGCAGCCTCCACCACTTCAACGAGCAGAGAATTCCAGAGATTCACCACCCTTTGAGTGAAGAAGTTCCTCCTCAACTCCGATCTAAACTGCCCCCCCACCCTTATCTTGAGGCTGTGCCCTCTAGTCCTGCTGTCCTTTCTAAGCGGGAAGAATCTCTCTACCGCTACCCTATCCATCCCCTTCATTATCTTATGCGTCTCTATAAGATCTCCCCTCATCCTTCTAAACTCCAACGAGTACAGACCCAGTCTATTTAGTCTCTCTTCATAGTCCAACCCCCTCATCTCCGGTATCAGCCTAGTGAACCTCCTCTGCACTCCCTCCAAGGCCAAAATATCCTTGCGCAAGTGCGGCGACCAAAACTGCACACAGTACTCCAGCTGCGGCCTCACCAATGCCCTGTACAGCTGCAGCAAGACCTCCCTACTTTTATATTCAATCCCCCTCGCTATGAAGGCCAGCATCCCATTCGCCTTCCTGACCACCTGCTGCACCTGCAGGCTGGGTTTTTGCGACTCATGCACAAGGACGCCCAGATCCCTCTGCACCGTAGCCTGCTGCAGCTTTTCGCCCTTTAAATAATAACGCCTCCTGCTATTATTTCTACCAAAGTGGATAATCAGTGGAGTGCAAAGACCTTTGATGGATGATTAATGGGTCAGTCTCAGACCGGTTTGTGTATTTGTACAATTGGCCTTTAAGCAGTGCTGTCAGCTTGCTCTCCCACTCAATTAGAATGTGGGGATCTGAATGTGATTCCACCTCCTTGTCTTCCCATCCATAACCCTTGACTCCATAGTCCATCAAAAATCTGCCAAACTCAGTCTCGAATGTATACAACGACTCACTGCTGTCTGGGGGAAAAACATTCCGAACACTAATGACCCTCAGAGAAATGATGTGGAGATGCCCGCATTGGACTGGAGTAAGCACAGTAAGAAGTCTCACAACACCAGGTTAAAGTCCAACCGGTTTATTTGGAGCCTTCTTCCACCTCTCCACTCATCGGATGAAGGACCAGTGCTCCGAAAGCTCGTGATACCAAATAAACCTAAGAACATAAGAAATAGGAGCAGGAGTAGGCCATCTGGCCCTTCCAGCCTGCCCCGCCATTCAATAAGATCATGGCTGATCTGTCGTGGCTCAGTTCCACCTTCCCGCCCTCTCCCCATAACCCTTAATCCCCTCGCTTATCTGTTGGACTTTAATCCGGTGTTGTGAGACTTCTTCCTCTGACAGAAGATATTCCTCCTAATCTCAGTATTAACTAGGAGACCTTGTATCATCTGATGACACGAAGATGAGCGGAAAAGCGAATTGCGCGGAGGGTGTGGAAAGTCTGCAGAGGGATCTGGATAGGCTGAGCGAGTGGGCGAGGACCTGGCAGATGGAATACAATGTTGGCAAGTGTGAGGTTATCCACTTTGGCAGGAATAATAGTCGGAGGGATTACTATTTAAAGGGCGAAAAACTTCAGCAGGCGACTGTGCAGAGGGACCTCGGGGTCCTTGTGCATGAGTCGCAAAAACCCAGCTTGCAGGTGCAGCAGGTGGTCAGGAAGGCGAATGGGATGCTGGCCTTCATAGCGAGGGGGATTGAATATAAAAGTAGGGAGGTCTTGCTGCAGCTGTATAGGGCATTGGTGAGGCCGCAGCTGGAGTACTGTGTGCAGTTTTGGTCACCGCACTTGCGCAAGGATATTTTGGCCTTGGAGGGAGTGCAGAGGAGGTTCACTCGGCTGATACCGGAGATGAGGGGGTTGGACTATGAAGAGAGACTAAATAGACTGGGTCTGTACTCGTTGGAGTTTAGAAGGCTGAGGGAGGATCTTATAGAGACGTATAAGATAATGAAGGAGATGGATAGGGTAGAGGTAGAGAGATTCTTCCTGCTCAGAAAGGACAGCAGGACTAGAGGGCACAGCCTCAAGATAAGGGGGGGTGCAGTTTAGAACGGAATTGAGGAGGAACTTCTTCACTCAAAGGGTGGTGAATCTCTGGAATTCTCTGCCCGTTGAAGTGGTGGAGGCTGCCTCGCTAAATATTTTTAAGACGCGGGTGATGGGTTTTTGATAAGAGAGGGGATTAAGGGTTATGGGGAGAAAGCGGGAATGTGGAACTGAGCCACGACAGATCAGCCATGATCTTATTGAATGGCGGGGCAGGCTCGAAGGGCTAGATGGCCTACTCCTGCTCCTATTTCTTATGTTCTAATCCAATCACCCCCTTTAAGGCTTGAATCGTTTTACCTCCCATTAATTCAGCTAACTCTTTTTCATTGTCCTGTAAATTACTAATACATTTATTTTATATGGTGTAAATTAGTTTGTTTTCCTATCTCTCTTAAGCTATGCTGAAGACCCTGGGCGCCTGCCAGTCTCATGTTTTTTTCTTCTTTTTCTGTGTGTTTCATCATCTGCTGGTCTTAGCGTTTAACCCCTTAGGTTACAATAACGGTTCTGTCATGGTTTCCGCCCCAGATGGTTTGATTCAAAAATTACACCACCATCCCTTACATTAATGTCATTAAGGAGGAAATTGCGAGGCATCTTGAAGGGAATTGCTTGATAGAGCAGACGCAGCACGGTTTCATTAAAGGGAAGTCGTGTCTGACAAATTTACTGGAGTTCTATGAGGATGTGTCTAGGGCAGTGGATGGAGGAGAGCCGGTGGATGTGGTCTTTCTGGATTTTCAGAAGGCGTTTGACAAGGTACCTCACAAGAGGTTATTGCAGAAGGTCGAGGGACATGGAGTTGGGGGTAGGGTGTTAGCGTGGATAGAAGATTGGTTGTCAAATAGGAGGCAGAGAGTGGGGGTCAACGGGTGCTATTCGGATTGGCGGATGGTGACTAGTGGGGTGCCCCAGGGGTTGGTGCTGGGGCCTCAGCTATTTACCATTTATATAGATGATCTGGAGGAGGGAACCGAGTGCAGGGTGTCGAAATTTGCGGATGACACCAAGATTGGTGGAACGGCAAATTGTGCGGAGGGTGTGGAGAGTCTGCAGAAGGATCTAGATAGGCTGGGCGAATGGGCCAGGAAATGTCAAATGGAATTTAATGTTGGCAAGTGCGAGGTGGTTCACTTTGGAAGGAAGAATGGTAGGAAGGACTATTACTTACGTGGCGAAAAACTGCAGCAGGCGACGGTGCAGAGGGACCTCGGGGTCCTTGTGCATGAGTCGCAAAAACCCAGCTTGCAGGTGCAGCAGGTGGTCAGGAAGGCGAATGGGATGCTGGCCTTCATAGCGAGGGGGATTGAATATAAAAGTAGGGAGGTCTTGCTGCAGCTGTATAGGGCATTGGTGAGGCCGCAGCTGGAGTACTGTGTGCAGTTTTGGGCGCCGCACCTGCGCAAGGATATTTTGGCCTTGGAGGGAGTGCAGAGGAGGTTTACTAGGCTGATACCGGAGTTGAGGGGATTGAGCTATGAGGAGAGGCTGAATAAACAAGGCTTGTACTCGTTAGAGTTTAGAAGAATGAGGGGAGATCTCATTGAGACGTATAAGATGATGAATGGGATGGATAGGATAGAGGTGGAGAGACTCTTCCCGCTCAGAAAGGACAGTAGGACTAGGGGGCACAGCCTCAAGATAAAGCATAGAACCAGCATAGAACCCTAAAGTGCAGAAACAAGCCCTTCGGCCCATCGAGACTGCACCGACACAATCCCACCCAGACCCTATCCCCATATCCCTACACATTTTACCTGCTAATCCCTCTAACCTACACATCACAGGACACTAAGGGGCAATTTTAGCATAGCCAATGAACCTAACCCGCACATCTTTGGACTGTGGGAAGGGCTAGATGGCCTACTCCTGCTCCTATTTCTTATGTTCTTATGTTCTAAACACATTCTGAGGAGGCTTGGCGTTGTCAATTAAGAAAGGTTATTATACGAGAGCAACTGAGGAAATAGAGACCATAAAAACCTAAGAATATAAGAAACAGAAGCAGGGGTAAGAACATAAGAAATAGGAGCAGGAGTAGGCCATCTAGCCCTTCGAGCCTGCCCCGCCATTCAATAAGATCATGGCTGATCTGAAGTGGATCAGTTCCACTTTCCCACTTTCTCCGCTTAATTCCCCTGTCTATCAGAAACCTATCTACCCATGTCTTAAAAATATTTAGCGAGGCAGCCTCCACCACTTCAACGGGCAGAGAATTCCAGAGAATCACCATCCTTTGAGTGAAGAAGTTCCTCCTCAACTCCGATCTAAACTGCCCCCCCCTTTTATCTTGAGGCTGTGCCCTCTAGTCCTGCTGTCCTTTCTGAGCGGGAAGAATCTCTCCACCTCTACCCTATCCACCCCCTTCATTATCTTATACGTCTCTATAAGATCCCCCCTCATCCTTCTAAACCCCAACGAGTACAGACCCAGTCTATTTAGTCTCTCTTCATAGTCCAACCCCCTCATCTCCGGTATCAGCCTAGTGAACCTCCTCTGCACTCCCTCCAAGGCCAAAATATCCTTGCGCAGGTGCGGCGACCAAAACTGCACACAGTACTCCAGCTGCGGCCTCACCAATGCCCTATACAGCTGCAGCAAGACCTCCCTACTTTTATATTCAATCCCCCTCGCTATGAAGGCCAGCATCCCATTCGCCTTCCTGACCACCTGCTGCATCTGCAGGCTGGGTTTTTGCGACTCATGCACAAGGACCCCGAGGTCCCTCTGCACAGTAGCCTGCTGCAGCTTTTCGCCCTTTAAATAATAAGGCCTCCTGCTATTATTTCTACCAAAGTGGATAATCAGTGGAGTGCAAAGACCTTTGATGGATGATTAATGGGTCAGTCTCAGACCGGTTTGTGTATTTGTACAATTGGCCTTTAAGCAGTGCTGTCAGCTTGCTCTCCCACTCAATTAGAACGTGGGGATCTGAATGTGATTCCACCTCCTTGTCTTCCCATCCATAACCCTTGACTCCATAGTCCATCAAAAATCTGCCAAACTCAGTCTCGAATGTATACAACGACTCACTGCTGTCTGGGGGAAAAACATTCCGAACACTAATGACCCTCAGAGAAATGATGTGGAGATGCCCGCATTGGACTGGAGTAAGCACAGTAAGAAGTCTCACAACACCAGGTTAAAGTCCAACCGGTTTATTTGGAGCCTTCTTCCACCTCTCCACTCATCGGATGAAGGACCAGTGCTCCGAAAGCTCGTGATACCAAATAAACCTAAGAACATAAGAAATAGGAGCAGGAGTAGGCCATCTGGCCCTTCCAGCCTGCCCCGCCATTCAATAAGATCATGGCTGATCTGTCGTGGCTCAGTTCCACCTTCCCGCCCTCTCCCCATAACCCTTAATCCCCTCGCTTATCTGTTGGACTTTAATCCGGTGTTGTGAGACTTCTTCCTCTGACAGAAGATATTCCTCCTAATCTCAGTATTAACTAGGAGACCTTGTATCATCTGATGACACGGAGATGAGTGAAAAAGCGAATTGCGCAGAGGGTGTGGAAAGTCTGCAGAGGGATCTGGAAAGGCTGAGCGAGTGGGCGAGGACCTGGCAGATGGAGTACAATGTTGGCAAGTGTGAGGTTATCCACTTTGGCAGGAATAATAGTAGGAGGGATTACTATTTAAAAGGCGAAAAACTGCAGCAGGCGACGGTGCAGAGGGACCTCGGGGTCCTTGTGCACGAGTCGCAAAAACCCAGCTTGCAGGTGCAGCAGGTGGTCAGGAAGGCGAATGGGATGCTGGCCTTCATAGCGAGGGGGATTGAATATAAAAGTAGGGAGGTCTTGCTGCGGCTGTATAGGGCATTGGTGAGGCCGCAGCTGGAGTACTGTGTGCAGTTTTGGTCACCGCACTTGCGCAAGGATATTTTGGCCTTGGAGGGAGTGCAGAGGAGGTTCACTAGGCTGATACCGGAGATGAGGGGGTTGGACTATGAAGAGAGACTAAATAGACTGGGTCTGTACTCGTTGGAGTTTAGAAGGCTGAGGGAGGATCTTATAGAGACGTATAAGATAATGAAGGAGATGGATAGGGTAGAGGTAGAGAGATTCTTCCTGCTCAGAAAGGACAGCAGGACTAGAGGGCACAGCCTCAAGATAAGGGGGGGTGCAGTTTAGAACGGAATTGAGGAGGAACTTCTTCACTCAAAGGGTGGTGAATCTCTGGAATTCTCTGCCCGTTGAAGTGGTGGAGGCTGCCTCGCTAAATATATTTAAGTCACGGGTAGATAGGTTTCTGATAGACAGGGGAATTAAGGGGAGAAAGCGGGAAAGTGGAACTGAGCCACGACAGATCAGCCATGATCTTATTGAATGGCGGGGCAGGCTCGAAGGGCCAGATGGCCTAATCCTGCTCCTATTTCTTATGTATATTGAAAAGGTGGCCCTAGATTCCCCCACTCGGGGAAACATCTCAGCATCTACCCTGCCAAGAACTGTATATGTTTCACTCAAATTGCCCCTCATTCTTCGAAACTTCAATGATTCAACCTACTCAAACATTCCTCATTAGACTGCCCTCATATTTCATAAAACACTTTATTGTGAGCAAGATAATTTAGTTCCCAAATAAAGAGATGTAACGTACCACAGTGACCCAGTTAGTATTCGAAATGACGCAGGGTTCTGCAAATGTTGCTTCCTTTCTTGCCCGGGAGGAGATGGAGGCAATTTTCCCGTGTCTTTAGCTACGATCTTAGCAATCAGCCTCCCCTCCAGTAATAAAAGGCATTCGATCAGGACGCTATACAAAACAAGAGTTCATTATGTTGGGGATGATATTTAGCATGGATGGAGGATTAGTTAACTAACCAGAAGGGTAAATGGGTCATTTTCGGGTTGGCAAAATGTGGAATGGCCTCAGAGGTCAGCGCCAGGGTCCTGGGTTCGATTCCCGGCTCGGGTCACTGCCTGTGTGGAGTTTGCACATTCTCCTCGTGTCTGCGTGGGTTTCCTCCAGAGAGTCACCACCCTTTGAACTTCTTCACTCAAAGGGTGGTGAATCTCTGGAATTCTCTGCCCGTTGAAGTGGTGGAGGCTGCCTCGCTAAATATTTTTAAGACGCGGGTTGATGGGTTTTTGATAAGAGAAGGGATTAAGGGTTATGGGAAGAGGGCGGGAAGGTGGAACTGAGCCACGACAGATCAGCCATGATCTTATTGAATGGCGGGGCAGGCTCGAAGGGCCAGATGGCCCACTCCTGCTCCTATTTCTTATGTTAATAGAATAGCCAGTTTTTTTATATCGAGAGAGAGTACAGAATGCTGCAGTACAGAGGGATCTGGGTGTCCTTGTACATGAAAGACAAAATGTTAGCACACATTACATTAAATATCCATGTTCATAGGAGGTACACCGAGGCACCAAACATCTCTGCTGTTTGGACCCAGGTCCTCTGGGTGAGGGTCAAGGAAAGCTTACAGCTTGCTAGCTAGAGCATGTCTCTCCTTTCATAGACCACCTACACCAGTAGAATAAAGTCAATGTTGGTTAATAATGGAGGTAGATACATAGATAGATATCCTACAGTGCAGAAAGAGGCCCTTCAAGTCTACACCAAACACAATCCCACCCAGGCCCTATCCCCAGATCCCTACATATTATACCCACTAATCCCTCTAACCTACACATCTTAGGACGCTAAGGGGCAATTTAGCACGGCCAATCAACCTAACCCGCACATCTTTGGACTGTGGGAGGAAACCCACGCAGACACGAGGAGAATGTGCAAACTCCGCACACACGGACAGTGACCCCGAGCCGGGAATCGAACCCAGGACCCTGGAGCTGTGAAGCAGCAGTGCTAACCCACTGTGCTGCCCAAGATGTGGCTCTGTTACGTTCAAGGCTAAGAAAGACAAATTTTTAATCAGTACGGGAGCCCGGGGGGTAAGGCGGGAAAATGGAGTCGAGAATTATTAAATCAGCTCTTATTGAATGGCAGAGCAGATACGGTGGGTTGAATGGCTGTAACAACTCAATGGAGTCGGAAGCCGGAAGTTATTTACACCACACACCTGCACACAGCCAGCTCCGCAGTTGCTGGCTGCTGAATGCAGGCAGAGAGGCTGACGTACCTGCTTTAAATAAGGAACATGAGGCTCCCTGGTTTAATTCGGGCTCATCAGGTAGATGCAAATCGCATTCGAGTCCTGCGGACATTCTGTTTCCGGTGGCGACATTTGTCTTGGAAATTGGAAACGTCGGGAGTGGGATTTGAACCCACGCCCCTACAGAGGGACCAGAATTCACCGGCCTTAACACAAGGCAAGGAATCACACTCCTCGAGTCTGCACCACTCGGCCATCCTGACAATGTAAGAGACAAGACATTAGACTTTTTATTCCAAAGTTTGTATTTCATCACCTCCCGTGATGGGATTTGATCCCAGGCTCTCTGAGTCAGCATTTCCAGCAATAGTGCCAAGGTGGGGTTGTCCCGGGCCTGGATTTTCACTCCCAAGGCACCTGCTCAGGAAATTTCCTGGCTCACCCCAGTTGCCTCAGGAAAATGTGCCTCGCGTGGTGGGATCTTTGTCCTGGGGTTCGGGCTGGAGTCGAGTCTATTGCCCGCAGTTCACAGGCATCCACAAGGGGGTGATCACGCGTTGAGGTGAGCTCACGAAAAGGCCCACTTTTGATCTCTGGGACTTCATCCCAGTTGTGTCCTCGAGCCCTGACCCCTCACACAGCCTCACCCCTCCTGCCCATTCTTCACGCCCCAATCATTGCCAACTACCCAGCCGCAATAGCCTCTCAACACAGCCACGTCACCCATATTCCACCAGGTTTCCCTTTGCAGGCCCACGCCAGCTCAATGCAAACTCCTACTCCTCTCCCCAATCATATCTATGCTCCCATGTAGGTCTGTGCCAACATCGTACCAATACATGCCAACTCTTGATCCGCAATCACCACCCTTTGCTCTTGTACGCGTGACGCCACTGATCCAAAGGAAAATCATCCCTGCCAGCAGGGTGGGGATAAGACTTCCACCCACTGTGAACACTTGACTATTACTTACGTGGTGAAAAACTGCAGCAGGCGACGGTGCAGAGGGACCTCGGGGTCCTTGTGCACGAGTCGCAAAAACCCAGCTTGCAGGTGCAGCAGGTGGTCAGGAAGGCGAATGGGATGCTGGCCTTCATAGCGAGGGGGATTGAATATAAAAGTAGGGAGGTCTTGCTGCAGCTGTATAGGGCATTGGTGAGGCCGCAGCTGGAGTACTGTGTGCAGTTTTGGGCGCCGCACCTGCGCAAGGATATTTTGGCCTTGGAGGGAGTGCAGAGGAGGTTTACTAGGCTGATGCCGGAGTTGAGGGGGTTGAGCTATGAGGAGAGGCTGAATAAACTAGGCTTGTACTCGTTAAGAGTTTAGAAGAATGAGGGGAGATCTCATTGAGACGTATAAGATGATGAATGGGATGGATAGGATAGAGGTGGAGAGACTCTTCCCACTCAAAAAAGACAGTAGGACTAGGGGGCACAGCCTCAAGATAAAGGGGAGGTGGTTTAGAACGGAGTTGAGGAGGAACTTCTTCACTCAAAGGGTGGTGAATCTCTGGAATTCTCTGCCCGTTGAAGTGGTGGAGGCTGCCTCGCTAAATATTTTTAAGTCACGGGTAGATAGGTTTTTGATAGGCGAGGGGATTAAGGGTTATGGGGAGAAAGCGGGAAAGTGGAACTGATCCACTTCAGATCAGCCATGATCTTATTGAATGGCGAGGCAGGCTCGAAGGGCTAGATGGCCTACTCCTGCTCCTATTTCTTATGTTGAGAGCAGAGGTTGAACTGAACAGCTCAACTGGCAGAACGAGAGTGAGTGGAGAGAGGATTCAAAGGGGTGAAACAGGGCTGGGGAGAGAGTACTGGCTGGAGAGGGTCCCCTGACGGGGAGGGGTCCCTCACGGGGAGGGGTCCCTGACGGGGAGGGGTCCCTCACGGGGAGGGTCTCTGACAGGGAGGGGTCCCTCACGGGGAGGGTCTCTGACGGGGAGGGGGTCCCTCACGGGGAGGGTCTCTGACGGGGAGGGGTCCCTTACGGGGAGGGTCTCTGACGGGGAGGGGGTCCCTCACGGGGAGGGTCTCTGATGGGGAGGGGGTCCCTCACGGGGGAGGGTCTCTGAAGGGGAGGGGGTCCCTCACGGGGAGGGGTCTCTGACTGGGAGGGGGGTCCCTCACGGGGAGGGTCTCTGATGGGGAGGGAGTCCCTCACGGGGAGGGTCTCTGACAGGGAGGGGTCCCTCACGGGGAGGGTCTCTGATGGGGAGGGGGTCCCTCACGGGGAGGGTCTCTGAAGGGGGAGGGGGGTCCCTCACGGGGAGGGTCCCTGACGGGGAGGGGTCCCTCACGGGGAGGGTCTCTGACGGGGAGGGGGTCCCTCACGGGGAGGGTCTCTGAAGGGGAGGGGGGTCCCTCACGGGGAGGGTCTCTGACGGGGAGGGAGTCCCTCACGGGGAGGGTCTCTGATGGGGAGGGGGTCCCTCACGGGGAGGGTCTCTGATGGGGAGGGGGTCCCTCACGGGGAGGGTCTCTGAAGGGGAGGGGTCCCTCACGGGGAGGGTCTCTGAAGGGGAGGGGGTCCCTCACGGGTAGGGTCTCTGATGGGGAGGGGGTCCCTCACGGGGAAGGTCTCTGATGGGGAGGGGGGTCCCTCACGGGGAGGGTCTCTGACGGGGAGGGGGTCCCTCACGGGGAGGGTCCCTCACGGGGAGGGTCTCTGATGGGGAGGGGTCCCTCACGGGGAGGGTCTCTGACGGGGGGGGGTCCCTCACGGGGAGGGTCTCTGATGGGGAGGGGTCCCTCACGGGGAGGGTCTCTGACGGGGGGGGGTCCCTCACGGGGAGGGTCTCTGACGGGGGGGGTCCCTCACGGGGAGGGTCTCTGACGGGGGGGGGTCCCTCACGGGGAGGGTCTCTGACGGGGAGGGACCGAGAGTGGTATTAATTGAGAATGACTCGAACTCTCTCTTTCACAGTGTGGCCATTCTGAAATACCTGGCGAGTAAATACCAGACTCCTGACCACTGGTACCCAGCTGACCTACAGAAACGGGCTCGAGTGGATGAATACCTGTCCTGGCAGCAAACCACCATTCGCTCTCAGGCATCCAGGATTTTCATGTTCAGGGTAAAGCCAACAATTTTCCTGATTTTCTAAGAAAGGGTCGACACAATCCTCATTCTCAAGCTGCCGGATTCACATACCTTTCTCAGGAATCGTTCCCGACACTCCATTTCTCCTGGGGAACAACTCCGTGCCTTGCTTGGCATTTTGTGAGTCCTCCCGTCCTGCCCCCCCCACCACTGGGGTCTGTGCCTTCAGCTGCCGAGGGGGCTAAACTCTCCAATTCCTTCTCTAAACCTCTCCGAGTCTCCGTCTCCTTTCTCAACACAACCTGGAACAGTTTCCTCTTTGACCGCAGCTGGGGAGAGCCAGTTTTGGAAGGATTATCTTTGAGGGACATATAGAATATAGAACATTACAGCGCAGTGCAGGCCATTCGGCCCGCAATATTGCGCTGACCTGTGAAACCAATCTGAAGTCCATCTAACCTACACTATTCCAATCTCATCCTTATGTTTATTCAACGACCATTTAAATGCCCTTAAAGTTGGCAAGTCCACAACTGCTGCAGGCAGGGCGTTCCACGCCCTTACTACCCTCTGAGTAAAGAACCTACCTCTGACATCCGTCCTATAATTACCCCCCCTTAATTTAAAGCTATGCCCCCTCGTGCTAACCACCTCCATCTGAGGAAAAAGGCTCTCACTGTCCACCCTATCTAACCCTCTGATCATCTTATATCCCTCTTAAGTATCTCTTAGTCACCTTCTGTCTAACAAAAACAGCCCTCAGGTCCCTCCTCTCCGCGTAAGACCTCCCTCTATACCAGGCAACATCCTGGTAAACCTCCTCTGCACCCTTTCCAATGCCTCCAACATCTTTCTTATAATGCGGTGACCAGAACTGTACGCTATTTATTGGCAAAGGCCGTTTGTTGGAGGGATGGGGCCATTCGTTATGGCGCGAGGGACTACTCATAAAGCAAGGAGTGATTTATCGGGGGAGGGGGCTTCACTTTATGGAAGCCTTGTTTATTTGGAGAGGAGGGGGTTCTGTTCACGGAGGAACGGAGATGCTCAAAGGCGGGAGGAGCTATTCACTTGAAGGACTGGGTATTTAATGGAGGGGGTGTTTATTGGTGGGCGGGGAGGACGTCTATTGGGGGAGGGGGGAATGTCTACTGGGGGGGAGAATGTCTATTGGGGGGAGGAGAATATCTATTGAGGGGGGGAGAATGTTTATTAAGGGGGGCAGAATGTCTATTAAGGGGGGGAGAATGTCTATTGGGGGGAGAATGTCTATTGGGGGGGAGAATGTCTATTAAGGGGGGGAGAATGTCTGTTGGGGAGAGGAGAATGTCTATTGAGGGGGGGAGAATGTTTATTAAGGGGGGCAGAATGTCTATTAAGGGGGGGAGAATGTCTATTGGGGGGGAGAATGTCTATTAAGGGGGGGAGAATGTCTGTTGAGGAGAGGAGAATGTCTATTGCGGGGGGAGAATGTCTATTGCGGGGGGGAGAATGTCTATTGCGGGGGGAGAATGTCTATTGCGGGGGGAGAGAATGTCTATTGAAGGGGGGAGAATGTCTATTGGGAGAGGAGAATGTCTATTGCGGGGGGAGAGATGTCTATTGAAGGGGAGAGAATGTCTATTGGGGGGGGAGAATGTCTATTGGGGGGAGAATGTCTATTGCGGGGGGAGAATGTCTATTGCGGGGGGAGAGAATGTCTATTGAAGGGGGGAGAATGTCTATTGGGAGAGGAGAATGTCTATTGCGGGGGGAGAGAATGTCTATTGAAGGGGAGAGAATGTCTATTGGGGGGGGGAGAATGTCTATTGGGGGGAGAATGTCTATTGCGGGGGGAGAATGTCTATTAAGGGGGGGAAAATGTCTATTAAGGGGGGGAGAATGTCTGTTGGGGAGAGGAGAATGTCTATTGCGGGGGGAGAGAATGTCTATTGCGGGGGGAGAGAATGTCTATTGAGGGGGGGAGAATGTCTTTTGGGGGGGGAGAATGTCTATTGGGGGGGAGAATGTCTATGGGGGGGAGAATGTCTATGGGGGTGGGGAGAATGTCTATTGAGGGGAGAGAATGTCTATTAGAACATAGAACATTACAGCGCAGAACAGGCCATTCGGCCCACGATGTCGCACCGACCAGTTTTTTTTAAAAAAAACACTGACCCACTAACCTAAACCAATCCCTTTTCATCCATAAACCTATCCACAGATCTCTTAAACGCCCCCAAACTAGGTGCATTTACAACTGCAGCAGGTAGGGCATTCCAATCCCTCACCACCCTCTGGGTAAAGAACCTACCCCTGACATCCGTCCTATAACTACCACCCCTTAATTTAAAGTCATGCCCCCTCGTGCTAGCTTTCTCCATCCTAGGAAAAAGGCTATCACTATCTACCCTGTCTAAACCTCTAATCATCTTATATGTTTCAATAAGATCCCCTCTTAGCCTCCTTCTTTCCAGCGAAAACAACCCCAAATCCCTCAGTCTCTCCTCATAGGACCTCCCCTCCATAACAGGCAACATCTTGGTAAACCTCCTCTGCACCCTCTCCAAAGCCTCCACATCCTTCCTGTAATGTGGGGACCAGAACTGCACACAGTACTCCAAGTGTGGCCGCACCAGAGTTGTGTACAGTTGCAACATGATGCTGCGACTCCTAAATTCAATCCCCCTACCAATAAACGCCAAGACACCGTATGCCTTCTTAACAACCTTATCTACTTGATTCCCAACTTTCAGGGATCTATGTACACATACACCTAGATCCCTCTGCTCCTCCACACTATTCAAAGTCCTCCCGTTAGCCCTATACTCAACACATCTGTTACTCCTACCGAAATGAATTACCTCACACTTCTCCACATTAAACTCCATCCGCCACCTCGCAGCCCAGCTCTGCAACCTTTCTAAGTCACCCTGCAAACTATGACACCCTTCCTCACAATCTACCACACTTCCGACTTTGGTGTCATCAGCAAACTTACTAATCCACCCAACTATACCCTCATCCAGATCATTAATAAAAATTACAAACAGCAGTGGCCCCAAAACAGATCCCTGAGGCACACCACTCGTAACCGAACTCCATGACGAATATTTACCATCAACCACCACCCTCTGTCTCCAATCTGCTAGCCAATTCCTGATCCAATTACCTAGATCACCTCCAATCCCATACATCTGCATTTTCTGCAGAAGCCTACCATGGTGAACCTTATCAAACGCCTTGCTAAAATCCATATATACCACGTCAACTGCCTTACCCCTATCCACCTCTTTGGTCACTTTCTCAAAGAACTCGATAAGGTTAGTAAGGCACGACCTATCCGCTACAAAACCATGCTGACTGTCTCTAATCAATTCATTACTCTCCAAATAACTAAAAATCCTATCCCTAATAATTCTTTCTAAAACCTTGCCCACAACAGAAGTAAGACTCACTGGTCTATAATTCCCGGGGAAGTCTCTGTTCCCCTTCTTAAACAATGGGACAACATTTGCTGTCCTCCAATCTTCCGGTACTATACCAGAGACTAACGACGACCTGAAGATCAGAGCCAGAGGCTCTGCAATCACCTCTCTAGCCTCCCAAAGAATCCTAGGGTAAATCCCGTCCGGACCAGGGGACTTATCTATTTTCAAGCCCTCTAGAATATCCAGCACATCCTCGGTATCAACTGCAATACTATCTATTTTACACCCCTGCAACCCAGTATCCTCCTCAGCTACATTCATGTCCCCCTGCGTGAACACCGAAGAGAAATATTGGTTCAATGCCTCTCCAATCTCTTCCGGTTCCACACACAACTTCCCTCTACTGTCTGTAACGGGCCCTAATCTTGCCCTGACCAATCTTCTGTTCTTGACATACCTATTTTGGGGGGGGGGGATAATGTTTATTTGGGGGGGAGAATGTCTATTGGGGGGAGAATGTCTGTTGTGGGGGGAGAATGTCTATTGGGGGGGAGAATGTCTATTGTGGGGGGAGGAGAATGTCTATTGGGGGCAGAATGTCTATTGGGGGGGGAGAATGTGTATTGGGGGGGAGAATGTCTATTTGGGGGTGAATGTCTATTGGGGGGGAGAATGTCTATTGAGGGGGAGAATGCCTATTGGGGGGGATAATGTCTATTGGGGGGGAGAATGTCTATTGGGGGGGCAGAATGTCTATTGAGGGGGAGAATGTCTATTGGGGGGGGAGAATGTCTATTGGGGGAGGGGGAGAATGTTTATTGTGGGGGGAGAATGTCTATTGGGGGGAGAATGTCTATTGGGGGGAGAAGGTCTATTGGGGGGAGAATGTCTGTTGGGGGGGGGAGAATGTCTATTGGGGGGAAGAATGTCTATTGGGGAGGGAGAATGTCTATTGGGGGGAGATTGTCTATTGGGGGGGAGAATGTCTATTGGGGGAAGAATGTCTATTGGGGAGGGAGAATGTCTATTGGGGGGAGAATGTCTATTGGGGGGGAGAATGTCTATTGGGGGGAGAATGTCTATTGGGGGGAGAATGTCTATGGGGGGGAGAATGTCTATTGGGGGGAGACTGTCTATTGGGGGGAGAATGTCTGTTGGAGGGGGAGAATGTCTATTGGGGGGAGAATGCCTATTGGGGAGGGAAAATGTCTATTGGGGGGAGAATGTCTATTGGGGGGAAGAATGTCTATTGGGGGGAGAATGTCTATTGGGGGGGGAGAATGTCTATTGGGGGGGAGAATGTCTATTGGGGGGAGAATGTCTATGGGGGGGAGAATGTCTATTGGGGGGGATAATGTCTATTGGGGGGGAAAATGTCTATTGGGGGGAATAATTTCTATTGAGGGGAGAGAATGTCTATTGGGGGGAGAATGTCTATGGGGGGGGGAGAATGTGTATTGGGGGGTATAATGTCTATTGGGGGGGATAATGTCTATTGTGGGGGAGAATGTCTATTGTGGGGGGGAGAATGTCTATTGGGGAGGGAGAATGTATATTGGGGGGGAGAATGTCTATTGGGGGGAGAATGTCTATGGGGGGGAGAATGTCTATTGGGGGGGGATAATGTCTATTGGGGGGAATAATGTCTATTGAGGGGAGAGAATGTCTATTTGGGGGAGAATGTCTATTGGGGGGGGGGGAGAATGTCTATTGGGGGGAGAATGTCTATTGGGTGGGAGAATGTCTATTGTGGGAGGGGGAGAATGTTTATTGGGGGGGAGAATGTCTATTGGGGGGAGAATGTCTGTTGGGGAGGGAGAATGTCTATTGGGGGGAGAATGTCTATTGGGGGGGAGAATGTCTATTGGGGGGAGAATGTCTATTGGGGGGGAGAATGTCTATTGGGGGAGGGGGAGAATGTTTATTGGGGGGGAGAATGTCTATTGGGGGGGAGAATGTCTATTAGGGGGGAGAATGTCTATTGGGGGGAGAATGTCTGTTGGGGAGGGAGAATGTCTATTGGGGGGGAGAATGTCTATTGGGGGGGAGAATGTCTATTGGGGGGGGGAGAATGTCTATTGGGGGGAGAATGTCTATTGGGTGGGAGAATGTCTATTGTGGGAGGGGGAGAATGTTTATTGGGGGGAGAATGTCTATTGGGGGGAGAATGTCTGTTGGGGAGGGAGAATGTCTATTGGGGGGAGAATGTCTATTGGGGGGGAGAATGTCTATTGGGGGGAGAATGTCTATTGGGGGGGAGAATGTCTATTGGGGGAGGGGGAGAATGTTTATTGGGGGGGAGAATGTCTATTGGGGGGGAGAATGTCTATTAGGGGGGAGAATGTCTATTGGGGGGAGAATGTCTGTTGGGGAGGGAGAATGTCTATTGGGGGGAGAATGTCTATTGGGGGGGGAGAATGTCTATTGGGGTGGAGAATGTCTATGGGGGGAAGAATGTCTATTGGGGGGAGAATGTCTATTGGGGGGGAAAATGTCTATTGGGGGAGGGGAAGAATGTTTATTGGGGGGGTGAATGTCTATTGGGGGGGGAGAATGTCTATTGGGGGGGAGAATGTCTATTGGGGGGAGAATGTCTATTGGGGAGGGAGAATGTCTATTGGGGGGGGAAGAATGTCTATTGGGGAGGGAGAATGTCTATTGGGGGGGAGAATGTCTATTGGGGGGGAGAATGTCTATTGGGGAGGGAGAATGTCTATTTGGGGGGAGAATGTCTATTGGGGGGGAGAATGTCTATTGGGGGGGAGAATGTCTATTGGGGGGGAGAATGTTTATTGGGGGGGAGAATGTTTATTGGGGGAGGGGGAGAATGTCTATTGGGGGGGAGAATGTCTATTGGGGGAGAATGTCTATTGGGGGGAGAATGTCTATTGGGGGGGAGAATGTCTATGGGGGGGAGAATGTCTATTGGGGGGAGAATGTCTATTGGGGGGGGAGAATGTCTATTGGGGGGAGAATGTCTATTGGGGGGAGAATGTCTATTGGGGGGGGAGAATGTCTATTGGGGGGGGAGAATGTCTATTGGGGGGAGAATGTCTATTGGGGGGAGAATGTCTGTTGGGGGGAAGAATGTCTATTGGGGGGAGAATGTCTATTGGGGGGGGAGAATGTCTATTGGGGGGGAGAATGTCTATTGGGGGGAGAATGTCTATGGGGGGGAGAATGTCTATTGGGGGGGATAATGTCTATTGGGGGGGAAAATGTCTATTGGGGGGAATAATTTCTATTGAGGGGAGAGAATGTCTATTGGGGGGAGAATGTCTATTGGGGGGGAGAATGTGTATTGGGGGGTATAATGTCTATTGGGGGGGATAATGTCTATTGTGGGGGAGAATGTCTATTGTGGGGGGGAGAATGTCTATTGGGGAGGGAGAATGTATATTGGGGGGGAGAATGTCTATTGGGGGGAGAATGTCTATGGGGGGGAGAATGTCTATTGGGGGGGGATAATGTCTATTGGGGGGAATAATGTCTATTGAGGGGAGAGAATGTCTATTTGGGGGAGAATGTCTATTGGGGGGGGGGGAGAATGTCTATTGGGGGGAGAATGTCTATTGGGTGGGAGAATGTCTATTGTGGGAGGGGGAGAATGTTTATTGGGGGGGAGAATGTCTATTGGGGGGAGAATGTCTGTTGGGGAGGGAGAATGTCTATTGGGGGGAGAATGTCTATTGGGGGGGGAGAATGTCTATTGGGGGGAGAATGTCTATTGGGGGGGAGAATGTCTATTGGGGGAGGGGGAGAATGTTTATTGGGGGGGAGAATGTCTATTGGGGGGGAGAATGTCTATTAGGGGGGAGAATGTCTATTGGGGGGAGAATGTCTGTTGGGGAGGGAGAATGTCTATTGGGGGGGAGAATGTCTATTGGGGGGGAGAATGTCTATTGGGGGGGGGAGAATGTCTATTGGGGGGAGAATGTCTATTGGGTGGGAGAATGTCTATTGTGGGAGGGGGAGAATGTTTATTGGGGGGAGAATGTCTATTGGGGGGAGAATGTCTGTTGGGGAGGGAGAATGTCTATTGGGGGGAGAATGTCTATTGGGGGAGGGGGAGAATGTCTATTGGGGGGAGAATGTCTATTGGGGGGGAGAATGTCTATTGGGGGAGGGGGAGAATGTTTATTGGGGGGGAGAATGTCTATTGGGGGGGAGAATGTCTATTAGGGGGGAGAATGTCTATTGGGGGGAGAATGTCTGTTGGGGAGGGAGAATGTCTATTGGGGGGAGAATGTCTATTGGGGGGGGAGAATGTCTATTGGGGTGGAGAATGTCTATGGGGGGGAGAATGTCTATTGGGGGGAGAATGTCTATTGGGGGGGAAAATGTCTATTGGGGGAGGGGAAGAATGTTTATTGGGGGGGAGAATGTCTATTGGGGGGGGAGAATGTCTATTGGGGGGGAGAATGTCTATTGGGGGGAGAATGTCTATTGGGGAGGGAGAATGTCTATTGGGGGGGGAAGAATGTCTATTGGGGAGGGAGAATGTCTATTGGGGGGGAGAATGTCTATTGGGGGGGAGAATGTCTATTGGGGAGGGAGAATGTCTATTTGGGGGGAGAATGTCTATTGGGGGGGAGAATGTCTATTGGGGGGGAGAATGTCTATTGGGGGGAGAATGTTTATTGGGGGGGAGAATGTTTATTGGGGGAGGGGGAGAATGTCTATTGGGGGGGAGAATGTCTATTGGGGGAGAATGTCTATTGGGGGGAGAATGTCTATTGGGGGGAGAATGTCTATGGGGGGGAGAATGTCTATTGGGGGGAGAATGTCTATTGGGGGGGGAGAATGTCTATTGGGGGGAGAATGTCTATTGGGGGGAGAATGTCTATTGGGGGGGGAGAATGTCTATTGGGGGGGGAGAATGTCTATTGGGGGGAGAATGTCTATTGGGGGAGAATGTCTGTTGGGGGGGAGAATGTCTATTGGGGGGAAGAATGTCTATTGGGGGGGAGAATGTCTATTGGGGGGAGAATGTCTATTGGGAGGGAGAATGTCTATTGGGGGGAGAATGTCTATTGGGGGGAGAATGTCTATTGGGGGGGGAGAATGTGTATTGGGGGGAGAATGTCTATTGGGGGGAGAATGTCTATTGGGGGGGGAGAATGTCTATTGTGGGGGGGGAGAATGTCTATTGGGGGGGAGAATGTCTATTGGGGGGAGAATGTCTATTGGGGGGGGAGAATGTGTATTGGGGGGAGAATGTCTATTGGGGGGAGAATGTCTATTGGGGGGGGACAATGTGTATTGGGGGGAGAATGTCTATTGGGGGGAGAATGTCTATTGGGGGGGAGAATGTCTATTGGGGGGGAGAATGTCTATTGGGGGGAGAATGTCTATTGGGGGGAGAATGTCTATTGGGGGGAGAATGTCTATTGGGGAGGTAATATTTTTTCGATGTTGAGACCACCATAAGTGAGATAGGAAAATTAGGCCAGGGAGAGTGACACACACCCTCACACCCACCCCCACACACCCCCCCACACACCCCCACACACCCACACACCCCCACACTCCCACACACCCCCACACCCACCCCCACACACCCCCACACACCCACACACCCCCACACACACCCCCACACACCCACCCACACACACACCCCCACACACCCACCCACACACCTACCCACACACCCACCCCCACACACACACACCCACACCCACCCATACACACCCCCACACACCCACCCACACACACACCCCCACACACACACACCCACACCCACCCATACACACCCCCACACACCCACCCACACACACACCCCCACACACCCACCCACACACCTATCCACACACACACCCACACACCCACACCCACACCCACCCACACACACCCCTACACACCCACACACCCCCACACTCCCACACACCCCCACATCCACCCCCACGCACCCACACCCACACCCACCCACACACACCCCCACACACCCACCCACACACACACCCCCACACACCCACCCACACACACACCCCCACACACCCACCCACACACCGACCCACACACACACACCCACCACACACACACCCACACACACCCCCACACACACAGAGTCGAGGGATATCTTCCCCAGTTAGATTCTAACTGACGCTTGTGAAATGGGAATGAGTTTGAAGGTTCACTAAACACAATTCTAATTTCTGAGTTGAGTTTCTTGGTGTTTGGAGATTCCTCAGGGCCGTGTCTTACCTCCTGTGGGAGCACCTTGTTCTGCTGACCTCTCCTCCTGTGTTTATCCCAGGGCCTATTGCCGGCTTTAACCGGACAGCCAATTCCCAAGGACAGAATGGACGAGGCGCTGGAGGATCTGCAGAAATCACTCCAGGCCTTCGAGGAGAAGTTCCTCCAGGACAAACCGTACATAGTGGGTCAGGAAGTGTCTCTGGCAGACCTGGTCTGTCTCACCGAACTGATGCAGGTGAGCAAATTGGAATGATATTTCCAACCAACAGACCGAGTCCGCAGTCCCACAAAGACACCCAACTGGAGGCAGAGAAATCGGGTGAAACACTTGCTCCTCAAACTGCCCCTTTTTCATTACCCCGGGGGGCCACCCGTCATTGTTCAATGGGCAAGAGACACAGTGAAGTCCAATGGTAAGGAGAAGTAGTTAAAAAAATTACTCCTTGAAGTTAATAATCCGTCTCAGAGCGTCGTGCGCTTATGGGAGTTGAAATTTGGAAGAGCAGGAGGGTAACTGTATGTCTTGAAGCCTGGTGCAGGGACGCAGTTCGATCTGATCTGTAGGAGGAGGCCCCTCTTTACAAAGGGACATGTTGCACCTTAGGAGGGTTCCCGATTATTGTCTTTGTTTGTGAGGGTCACCAGTGCGGTTGTGGGGGGTTTGAACCAAATTGCAGAGAGGGAGGGGGGGGGGGGGGGGTAGGGGGGGGGGGGTGGTAAAGAACCAACATCTCAAAATGAAACAAAAAAGACAGGTTTAGAACGTTTGTGTCTCAGTGTGGTGTATCAAATCAGCAAGGAAACCGGAGAAAACCCACGCAGACACGGGGAGAATGTGCAAACTCCCACAGACACCGGCCCAAATCCATGTGTCTGCACAGCAAACAGTGATAGTCACTGAGCTGTGGTGTTGTCCGTCAGTTGGTCCAGTTTAAGCGTACACTAACGACGTGAAGCACTAGGCAACTCTCGAAACAACTCCAAGAGCAGCCCTCGTACGACCCACCCCGTGTATACCCCTCGTCGGACAACAAGGCGGATCGAATCTCCTGTGGATGTGAAAAAAAAACATCAATAAACATGCAAAACTTAGACAGACATTTGCAGAATCCCCAGAAGCTCAGACGTAAGATAGGAGAGGCAAAATATATTGGACAGTCCATAGGAATCGAATGATCAGCAATGGCAGACAGGAAGGGACGGTCTAAAACAGAATTTCAAAACTGGAAGTGAGCTAACATGGGGACAGAGAGAGAGGATCTGACCGTGTGTTATAGTTCCCTCTGCTGTGACATTATTCACACTTGCATGCATGTTCCTGTCTGGAGCTATCGATAGAAGGCACCAAAATTCATTCCATTGACCAGAAACCTCTCCTATTCTTCCATCCTGCCCTGGGACACGCAGGAAGGAATTACAGGCTGACATGGCACCTACTTGGCAATGTTCTGAACACACTTTCCTTACCCATCAAGTTCTGGGCTGGGACTCAAATCTAGAACAAAGAACATAGAACAACACAGCACGGGAAACAGGCCCTTCGGCCCAACGAGCCCGCGCCGCCGTCCCATTGTCTCAGTGACCTATTCATGATTTTAGTCTACGCCTAATGTGTGAGGATCAGGGAGGTCCAATATAGGGACAATTTGTTACCCAATCAATCAGCCTAAAAGCACATCTTTGGGATGTGGGAGGAAACCGGAGTACCCGGAGGAAACCCACGCAACCATGGGGAGAACGCGCAAACTCCCACGGACACAGGCCCAAATCCATGTGTCCGCACAGCAACAGAGATAGTCTCTGAGCTGTCATGATGCCCTTGAGATGGTCCAGTTTACGCACACCAACGACATGAAGCAATAGGCAACTCCCGAAGCAACATCCAAGAGCAGCCCACCACATGCATGCCCCTTGCTGGTCAACAAGGTGGACTTAAATGCCTGTGGAGACAAAAAATTCATTATTAAACAGGCAAAGACTCTACATCCTTGAGGCAAAAACGGAATCCCAAGCCTACAGCCTAGTTCAGAGTCACAGCACCTCAAGATAGGAACTAGTTGTTCAATAGGTGAATAGCTATTTACCAAATGATACAGCAGGAGACATTCTGCTGGTTCAGAACTCTTTCTGTACGGTAACCATAGTTCAGTATAAATATTACTTTCCATTATATCCTGTTCCTATCCCTGAGGCAAAGCTCAGCTCCTCAATATCACCTTCATTGAGCATCAGTTGTTCTCAGTTCCCTTTCAAGCTCGTCCTGGTTTACTCTCAACGGGACTGGCATTTCTCACGTTGTCACTAGTCAGAGTAAAGTTTTAGTTATTAATCACAAGGCTTACATTAACACTGCAATGAAGTTACTGTTAAAATCCCCCTAGTCGCCGCACTCCTGTTCGGGCTACACTGAGGGAGATTTTAGCACGGCCAATGCGCCCTAACCAGCAGACTGTGGGAGGAAACCGGAGCACCCGGAGGAAACCCACGCAGACACGGGGAGAATGTGCAAACTCCACACAGGCAGTGACCCGAGCAGGGAATCGAACCCAGGTCCCTGGAGCTGTGAAGCAGCAGTGCTAACCCACTGTGCCACCCGTTACAGTAGAACCATGGGTGATCTTTATAGAAGGAGATGTTTTGGATACAGACTGGGCAAGTTCCAGTAAGATAAAGAACCCGAATCTGAGCTCCATGGATGATGATGGACATAGACAATATGGCAAAACAGTTAAAGTATGTGTCTCTTACAGATCAGGGTGAGAACCAGATCAAATACAATAGGTTCAGAGAGGAAGTGAAAAGCTAGCAAAGAGAGAATGCAATGAGAGATAACAGAAAAAGGAACCTCAAATTTTCCTACCAACATTTTTAAACACATTTACAGGATATGTGTATCACAGGCTGGTCAGTATTTATTGCCAATCCCTAGTTGCTCTTGAGAAGGTGGGAATGACCTACCTACTTTAACAGGTCGTTTCCTTAGAAGGAACTCATCAAAATACAGATAATGAAAATACAACAAAACTTACTCCAACCTATATATCAAAGAAAGGGTTTAATAAAGAAACATCATTACTCCAAACTTGAGGTCTCGCCCTGGGCCACTCCAAGCTCTCCACAATTCTTATTTATAGCTGGTCAGCTGACTATTACATTGCTCTGTAATTGGTTCCTTGGTTCACTGGGTCAGCTGACCCTTACATCTTGTTCCCATTGGTCATGTTACATCCAATGCAAAGTTATCGCCCCTCTACCGTGGCTATGTTCGTGGCCAGGTGTCCCTGGAGAGGGAGTGTGCGGTGTCCGCGGGCACGGTTGACGCCTTCCATGCCCGCTGGGCACCGCAGGGGCTGGGGTGTGTTATAGACCCCGAAAATCACATTTTGATTTGACGTGTCTTAAGTTTCCTTTTGTACTTTTGTTTTTGTTTGGGGTGTTCCCCCTCCTTTTGGGGAGCTGTTCCCTTTTACTTTGTCCTAATTTAATTTGAGTTTGTCTGTTTGGTTTGACCGTGAAAGAGGACAAAGTTATCACCGGTTACATTCTAAGCAGGTACACCCTCAGTGATGAATAGTAATCAGGTATATAGAACATTCCGGCACAGTACAGGCCCTTCGGCCCTCGATGTTGTGACGACCAGTGGAACCAATCTAATGACCCTCTAACCTAAACTATTCCAATGTTATCCATGTCCCTATCCACTGACCATTTGAACACCCTTAAAGTTGGCGAGTCCACAACTGCTGCAGGCAGGGCATTCCACGCCCTTACTACCCTCTGAGTAAAGAACCTACCTCTGACATCCGTCCTATAATTACCACCCCTCAATTTAAAGCTATGTCCCCTCATGTTAGCCGTCACCATCCGAGGAAAAAGGCTCTCACTATCCACCCTATCTAACCCTCTGATCATCTTGTATGCCTCAATCAGGTCACCTCATAACCTTCTTCTCTCCAAGAAAAATAACCTCAAGTCCCTCAGCCTCTTCTCATAAGACCTTCCCACCATACCAGGCTGGTAAACCTCCTCTGCACCCTTTTCAATGCCTCCACATCTTTCTTATAATGCGGCGACCAGAACTGTACGCAATACTCCAAGTGCGGCCGCACCAGAGTTTTGTACAGTTGTAACATGACCTCACGGCTCCGAAATTCAATCCCTCTACCAATAAAAGCTAACACACCGTACGCCTTCTTAACAACCTTACCAACTTTCAGGGAGCTATGCACATGTACCCCGAGATCTCTCTGCTTGGTAGTAAGAGTGGGTAGTGGGAGACAGAGTGGGTGATATGTGCCTACAGGCACAGGAGAAGGCTAGAATACTTTATGAGTAAGTGAGGAGCTTATCATAATCTACCAATCTTCCCTGGATACAGGGGAGGTGCCAGAGGAACGAAGAGTAGTACATCCTTGTGTAAGGATGCTCTAGTAACCTTAGGCCCAGTTAGTCCAATGCCGATTGGAGGTCAGATCTTAGGAATAACAATCAGGGAAGGATGGGGACGGACATTCGGAGAGGTTTGAATTAATTGAAGAACAAAGAACAAAAACAGCCCGGGAAACAGGCCCTTCGGCCCAACGAGCCCGCGCCGCCATTTTAACACTACCAGTCCCCCCCTCCACCCTTATCTATTGTTTTATGGCCATCCACATTGAGGGAAACTAATTTAGGGACAATTTGTTACACCAATCAGCCTAAGAGCACATCTTTTGGGGTGTGGGAGGAAACCGGAGCACCCGGAGAAAACCCACGCAGACATGGGGAGAATGCGCAAACTCCCACAGACACCGGCCCAAATCCATGTGTCTGCACAGCAAACAGTGATAGTCACTGAGCTGTCGTCTTGCCCAGTATCTTGTCCAGTTTAGACACACACTAACGACATGAAGCACTAGGCCAATCTCGAACATCCAAGAGCAGCCCCAGTACGACCCATCGCGTGAATGCCCCTCGTTGGACAACAAGGTGGATCGACTTAAAACCTGTGAATTAACATTATTATCATTCCACATCCTTATACATCACCAGGGACGTCCCAATGCTAATGAACCTTATTTAAAACAATCTCCTATATCCCTCCATCTCCAACCCACTCATGTGCCTGTCTAAGTTACTCTTAAACAACTCTAGCGTGCCTGCCTCCACCACCTTACTTGGCAGAGCATTCCATACCCCCAATACCCTCTGTGTGAAAAATTCCTCTAATATCTGTGTTGTACCTCTCCCCCCTCACCCTAAGCCCGTGGCCCCTCGTACTGTGTGTCTCTAACATAGGAAATAGCTTACCTCTGTTTACTCTATCTATACCCTTCATAATCTTATATACCTCTATTAGATCCCCCCCTCAGTCTGCGTCTTTCAAGGGAAAAGAGTCCCAATTTCTTCAATCTTTCCTCATCACCCAGTCCTGGGTTACGCTGGGTTTTCTCCGGGTGCTCCGGTTTCCTCCCCCATCCCAAAAATGAGCTTTTTAGGCTGACTGGTGTCAGTAAATTGTCCCTGAATTGGATCTCCCTTAATCTAGCGTACATATAATTCCCTAAATTCCCACCCCACTAGAGGGAGACAAAAGTGTCGACGATCGACAAAAGATTGGAATGAGGCCCTGAGGTGTTGAACATCCAAGAGCAGCCCCAGTACGACCCATTGCGTGTGTGCCCCTGGTTGGACAACAAGGCGGACCGACTTAAAACACAGCCCAGGAAACAGGCCCTTCGGCCCAACGAGCCCAGGCCGCCATCTTAACGTATTTTTCCTACATCTCCCATGACCCGTGTCTATGCTTATGGTTCCCCCATTGGAAACCAGATTGAGGGGAGAATAATTTAGGGACAATTTGTCACACCAATCAGCCTAAGAGCACATCTTTGGGATGTGGGAGGAAACCGGAGCACCCGGAGGAAACCCACGTAAGCACTGGAGAGTCACCAAGGATTTGGACAAGGGCGATCGTATTTCACCAAGTTAATAGATTTATTTTTAATTAACTAACGGAGGTTTGATGTCTCTACGGTCTTGAAGAAAATGCTTAACAAAGTGCCTCATGAAATGGTGAAGGAGGGTGGGGGGTGTTCAGGATGGGGGGGAGGGAGGGTGTTCAGGATGGGGGGGAGGGAGGGTGTTCAGGATGGGGGGGAGGGAGGGTGTTCAGGATGGGGGAGGGAGGGTGTTCAGGATGGGGGAGGGAGGGGGGAGGGAGGGTGGGGGGGTGTTCAGGATGGGGGGGAGGGAGGGTGTTCAGGATGGGGGGGAGGGAGGGTGTTCAGGATGGGGGAGGGAGGGGGGAGGGAGGGTGGGGGGGTGTTCAGGATGGGGGGGAGGGAGGGTGTTCAGGATGGGGGGGGAGGGAGGGTGGGGGGGTGTTCAGGATGGGGAGGAGGTGTTCGGGGGGGGGAGGTGTTCAGGATGGGGGGGAGGTGTTCAGGATGGGGGGAGGTGTTCAGGATGGGGGGGAGGTGTTCAGGATGGGGGGGGAGGTGTTCAGAATGGGGGGGAGGGGAGAGGGAGGGTGGGGGGGTGTTCAGGATGGGGGGGAGGGAGAGGGACAGTGGGGGGGTGTTCGGGATGGGGGGAGGGGTGGGGGAGTTGTTCAGGATGGGGGGAGGGGTGGGGGAGGTGTTCAGGATGGGGGGAGGGGTGGGGGAGGGTGGTGAGGGGTGAATCATGGCAGATTAGAAATGGGTGTTGAGTGAAGATTGTGGGGGGGTTGGGAGTGTAACTGGAACCCCTGGTGGTCAGGGGGTGGGTCCGGTAGAACATTCAGTGAAGGTGTCCGGATCGAGAGCCCCCAGAGGGTGGGCACATTGCTGTACACAGTTGGGTTCCAGTGGGTCAAATTCAGGGCCGTCTGTTCAAGGCCTACAGAGGGAAGGTCAATGGTCATGTGGGGTCAAAGGTGATAAGGGGACGGGGAGGGTTACAGATGGAAACTTGTGGGTCAGACACTCTCTGTAACAGTAAATCCTCACTCAACATCGACAAATTTAACATTGTTTCAGGGAATCGTAGAGTTCCTACAGTGCAGGAGGCCATTCAGCCCATTAAGCCTGCATTGACAACAGCCCCTATCCCATTAACCCCCAATAATAACCTGAATTCCCCTGACACTAGTGGTTAATTTAGTGTGGCCAATCCACCTCGTCCTTTCACTGTAATCTCAACATCAACATAATCCGTGTAACTCTTGTCAGTTTCATTTTAATATTGTTTGCTGCAGTCTTTCTCTTCTCGCCTGCTCTCATGACCTTCCCCCACTGCGCCTCCATAAGATCATAAGAAATAGGAGCAGGAGTCGGCCATCTGGCCCTTCGAGCCTTCGAGCCTGCCCCGCCATTCAATAAGATCATGGCTGATCTGAAGTGGATCAGTTCCACTTTCCCGCTTTCTCCCCTTAATTCCCCTGTCTATCAGAAACCTATCTACCCGTGACTTCAATATATTTAGCGAGGCAGCCTCCACCACTTCAACGGGCAGAGAATTCCAGAGATTCACCACCCTTTGAGTGAAGAAGTTCCTCCTCAACTCCGATCTAAACTGCACCCCCCCCTTATCTTGAGGCTGTGCCCTCTAGTCCTGCTGTCCTTTCTAAGCGGGAAGAATCTCTCTACCTCTACCCTATCCATCCCCTTCATTATCTTACACATCTCTATAAGATCCCCCCACATCCTTCTAAACTCCAACGAGTACAGACCCACTCTATTCAATCTCTCTTCATAGTCCAACCCCCTCATCTCCGGTATCAGCCTAGTAAACCTCCTCTGCACTCCCTCCAAGGCCAAAATATCCTTGCGTAAGTACGGCGACCAAAACTGCACACAGTACTCCAGCTGTGGCCTCACCAATGCCCTATACAGCTGCAGCAAGACCTCCCTACTTTTATATTCCATTCCCCACTTCAGTCCTGCCTCCCCCTAACTGCAGTCCTTGCCTTATTCCCTGGAGTCTGTTCCGTTTTGGCCTCATAGCTCCCATTCCGAACACACACCAAATCCTGGTCCCCATCCAATGGCAGAGGGTTTTTGTTGCAATTAGTTCTGGGATCTTCAGTTACGACCTTCATTGGCCAATCTCTGTCCGTAGACGGGGCCAATAGATAAGTACACTTCTTAAATATAGTATACCATGTTGTATTTCCCTTATATTTAGTGCTATATTTTGCTTTGCAAATCATTGCTGCTATGAGTATAAGGCACCGGTATGGCTGAATTTAGAGTATTGCGTACAGTTTTGGTTATAGGAAGGATGTAAATAAAGTTGAAAGAGTGCAGAGAAGGTTCACAAGGATGTTGCCGAGAAGCTGAGTTACAGAGAGATTGAATAGGTTAGGACTTTATTCCCTGGAGAATGAGGGGAGATTTGATAGATGTGAATAAGGTGAGATGGGTGTAGATAGAGTGAATCCAAACAGGGCTTTTCCCACTGAGGCTAGGGGAGAAAATAAACCAGAGGGCATGGGTTAAGGGGAAAAGTTTAAAGGGAATATTAGGGGGGGATTCTTCACGCAGAGAGTGGTGGGAGTGTGGAATAGTGTGGAATGAGCTACCGGATAAATGCGGGGTCACATAAGAAAAACTTGGGCGGAGAAGTGGCAGATGGACTTCAACGCGGATAAATGTGTAGTCATCCATTTCGACAGAACCAACGGGATGAACGAGTACACTATCAAGGGCAGGAGTCTTAGTAGCGTTGAAGAGCAGAAGGATCTCGGGGTCCGGGTCCACAGGACTCTTAAATCGGCCTCGCAGGTGGAGGAGGTGGTCAAGAAGGCGTATGGTGTACTGGCCTTCATTAATCGAGGGATTGAGTTTAGGAGTCGGGAGGTAATGCTGCAACTTTACAGGACTCATGTCAGGCCTCATTTGGAGTATTGTGCGCAGTTCTGGTCGCCTCACTATAGGAAAGACGTAGAAGCTATTGAAAGGGTGCAGAAGAGATTTACAAGGATGTTGCCTGGACTGGGAGGCATGCCTTATGAAGATAGGTTGAGGGAGCTGGGACTCTTTTCCCTAGAGAGGCGAAGGTTGAGAGGCGACCTGATAGAAGTTTATAAAATGTTGAGAGGAATAGATAGGGTGGACTCTCAGAGGCTATTTCCCCGGGTTGAAATGGTCGCTACGAGAGGACACAGATTTAAGGTGCGGGGAGGGAAGTACAGAGGTGATGTTAGGGGTAAGTTTTTCACTCAGAGGGTGGTGAGTGAATGGAATCGGCTGCCGTCGTCGGTGGTGGAGGCGAACTCGCTGGGGTCTTTTAAAAGACTTCTGGATGAATATATGGGATTTAATGGGATTGGGGGTTATAGATAGGTCTATAGATTGGTGGGGTTGATGTGATCGGCGCAACTCGAGGGCCGAAGGGCCTGTTTGTGCTGTAATGTTCTATGTTCTATATGTTCATGGATGAGAGGGGGTGTGGAGGGATAGGGTCCGGGTGCAGGTCAGTGGGACTAGGCAGAAAAATGGTTCGGCACAGACAAGGAGGGCCTGTTTCCGAGCTGTAATGTTCTGTGGGCCATCCCTTTCCGTAGTGAGCACAGCAGAAAAATTCAAGCCCCAGTGTCTCTCTCTCTCTTCCTCCGTTGCAGATTAATCTTTATAATCTCTTGTTCTTCCTCTGCAGCCTCTGGGGACTGGATTTGACCCCCTGGAAGGTCGACCCAAACTTGTCGCGTGGCGCAAGCGGGTCAAGGGTGCCGTGGGTAAGGTGTTATTCGATGAGGCCCATGAAGAAATGATGAAGAGTCAGGATGTGATAAATTCTATGGACCTGAACACTCCTGCCATGCAGCAACTCTCAAAAATGCTGCAGAAGAAGCATAGATAAAAGGATGGGTTAAAATCCCAACGGCGGGATTTCTGGGTTGCCCCGAAACCGGAAAATCCTGCCTGAGCTCAAAGGATCTTCCCCGCTGACCCACTACAATTCCCGTGCTGGGTGGGACGGGAAAACTCACCCCTACTCTCTTGTGACGCCCGCTAAACTGGCCCAGTGTTTTTTCAACATCTACAGTCGAATAAAACTGCCAGAAACAATGAGAACCCTGTGTTTCTCCAATTTGTTTATAACTACACATTTTTCTCATTACTTCTGCACGGTAGCACAGTGGGTTAGCACTGCTGCTTCACAGCTCCAGGGTCCCGGGTTCGATTCCCGGCTCGGGTCACTGTCTGTGTGGAGTTTGCACATTCTCCTCGTGTCTGCGTGGGTTTTCTCCGGGTGCTCCGGTTTCCTCCCACAGTCCAAAGATGTGCGGGTTAGGTTCATTGGCTATGCTAAAATTGCCCCTTAGTGTCCAGGGATGTGTAGGTTAGAGGGATTAGTGGGTATAATATGGAGGTAGGGCCTGGGTGGGATTGTGTTCGGTGCAGACTCGATGGGCCGAAGGGCCTCAAAGAACAACACAGCACGGGAAACGAGCCCGCGCCGCCCATTTTAACGTTGTGAGTCCCCTCTCCCACCCATGACCCTTGTCTATGCTTTTGACACTCCACATTGGAAACCAGATTGAGGGGAGACTAATTTAGGGACAATTTGTTCCTGCCGATCAGCCTAATAGCACATCTTTGGGTTGTGGGAGGAAACCGGAGCGCCCGGAGAAAACCCACGCAGACACGGGGAGAATGTGCAAACTCCCACAGACACCGGCCCAAATCCATGTGTTTGCACAGCAAACAGTGATAGTCACTGAGCTGTCGTCTTGCCCAGTATCTGGTCCAGTTTAAGCACACACTAACGACATGAAGCACTAGGCCAATCTCGAACATTCAAGAGCAGCCCCAGTACGACCCATCGCGTGTATGCCCCTCGTTGGACAACAAGGCGGACCGACTTAAAACCTGAAGGCGAATGGGATGCTGGCCTTCATAGCGAAGGGGATTGAATATAAAAGTAGGGAGGTCTTGCTGCAGCTGTATAGGGCATTGGTGAGGCCGCAGCTGGAGTACTGTGTGCAGTTTTGGGCGCCGCACCTGCGCAAAGATATTTTGGCCCTGGAGGGAGTGCAGAGGAGGTTTACTAGGCTGATACCGGAGTTGAGGGGGTTGAGCTATGAGGAGAGGCTGAATAAACTAGGCTTGTACTCGTTAGAGTTTAGAAGAATGAGGGGAGATCTCATTGAGACGTATAAGATGATGAATGGGATGGATAGGATAGAGGTGGAGAGACTCTTCCCGCTCAAAAAAGACAGTAGGACTAGGGGGCACAGCCTCAAGATAAAGGGGAGGCGGTTTAGAACGGAGTTGAGGAGGAACTTCTTCACTCAAAGGGTGGTGAATCTCTGGAATTCTCTGCCCGTTGAAGTGGTGGAGGCTGCCTCGCTAAATATATTGAAGTCACGGGTAGATAGGTTACTGATAGACAGGGGAATTAAGGGGAGAAAGTGGGAAAGTGGAACTGATCCACTTCAGATCAGCCATGATCTTATTGAATGGCGGGGCAGGCTCGAAGGGCTAGATGGCCTAATCATGCTCCTATTTCTTATGTTCTTATACATCACCAGGAACGCCCCAATGCTAATGACCCTTATTTAAAACAATCTCCTATATCCCTCCATCTCCAACCCACTCATGTGCCTGTCTAAGTTACTCTTAAACAACTCTAGCGTGCCTGCCTCCACCACCTTACTTGGCAGAGCATTCCATACCCCCAATACCCTCTGTGTGAAAAATCCCTCTAATATCCGTGTTGTACCTCTCCCCCCTCACCCTAAGCCCGTGGCCCCTCGTACTGTGTGTCTCTAACATAGGAAATAGCTTACCTCTGTTTACTCTATCTATACCCTTCATAATCTTATATACCTCTATTAGATCCCCCCTCAGTCTGCGTCTTTCAAGGGAAAACAGCCCCAATTTGTTCAATCTTTCCTCATCACCCAGTCCTGGGTTACGCTGGGTTTTCTCCGGGTGCTCCGGTTTCCTCCCCCATCCCAAAAATGAGCTTTTTAGGCTGACTGGTGTCAGTCAATTGTCCCTGAATTGGATCTCCCTTAATCTAGCGTACATATAATTCCCTAAATTCCCACCCCACTAGAGGGAGACAAAAGTGTCGACGATCGACAAAAGATTGGACTGAGGCCCTGAGGTGTTGAAATGGGCAGTAGGGGTTTGAAGGGCAACGGGTACGATTTTAAAAATGATTTATTGAACGCAACTTGAAATTTTAATAAAATACAGAAGAGAGGGAGGACCGCAGCCAATTACAGAGAGTCTGATTCGAAACCTTGCCGTATTTAACTGAACACACACCTGGATTGAATGGGTTAACAATATATGAGTTTGGTTGCCAGAGTTATTAACAAGCCGGTACAAACAGTTTTCAACTAACATAAACCGTTGGCCATGAAACACTGCCGCTCACCTTATGAGGAAAAACTGCTTATATTGTACTTTCAAAGCCAATTTCTCAGCTAAACCCAGAAATCCAAGACTGAGTTTTAAATTGTGGCCAACTTAGCTTAAGTCAGTTTTAAAGCCCTGTGTAATTGGTTACACGGACAGAAAAAACCTTAGAATGAATCCTTTTAACGAATGCAAACCCAGGGACAGGATCCCACAGTGGGCCCAGAACTGCATTCATAACACAGCCCAAATAGACTGTGTCAACCTTCCAACATGTCAGTGACTCCAGGTCAGTTACACCTGATGTGGACTGGTGTTCCCCAAGCTATAGGCCACTGGTGACAAGCTTAGCGACTGGTTTCAGGAATAACTGGCCGTGGAAACAGCTGGAAGTCTGCTTTGGCGCGCCTCTTGGTACAGGAAGAGAAATGGGATTGGAACATTCACTAGGAATTGGAAGGTTCACCAGGCTGATACCGGAGATGAGGGGGTTGGACTATGAAGAGAGACTAAATAGACTGGGTCTGTACTCGTTGGAGTTTAGAAGGATGAGGGGGGATCTTATAGAGATGTATAAGATAATGAAGGGGATGGATAGGGTAGAGGTAGAGAGATTCTTCCCGCTTAGAAAGGATAGCAGGATAGAGGGCACAGCCTCAAGATAAAGGGGGGGGCAGTTTAGAACGGAGTTGAGGAGGAACTTCTTCACTCAAAGGGTGGTGAATCTCAGCAGGCGACGGTGCAGAGGGACCTGGGGGTCCTTGTGCACGAGTCGCAAAAACCCAGCTTGCAGGTGCAGCAGGTGGTCAGGAAGGCGAATGGGATGCTGGCCTTCATAGCGAGGGGGATTGAATATAAAAGTAGGGAGGTCTTGCTGCAGCTGTACAGGGCACTGGTGAGGCCGCAGCTGGAGTACTGTGTGCAGTTTTGGTCGCCGCACTTACTCAAGGATAGATTGGCCTTGGAGGGAGTGCAGAGGAGGTTCACTAGGCTGATACTGGAGATGAGGGGGTTGGACTAAGAGGAGAGATTGAATAGACTGGGTCTGTACTCGTTAGAGTTTAGAAGGATGAGGGGGGATCTTATAGAGACGTATAAGATAATGAAGGGGATGGATAGGGTAGAGGTAGAGAGATTCTTCCCACTTAGAAAGGACAGCAGGACTAGAGGGCACAGCCTCAAGATAAAGGGGGGGGGGGGCAGTTTAGATCAGAGTTGAGGAGGAACTTCTTCACTCAAAGGGTGGTGAATCTCTGGAATTCTCTGCCCGTTGAAGTGGTGGAGGCTGCCTCGCTAAATATATCTAAGTCACGGGTAGATAGGTTTTTGACAGAGAAACATAGAACAGTACAGGCCCTTCGGCCCTCAATGTTGTGCCAAGTTACGTCCAAACTCAGGATCAAGCGATCCCACTCCCTATCATTCCATCATTTTATTTGTAATTTTTCTTGAAGTTGGCTTTTAAAGCTGCCAATATCTCAGGCTGGTTCTGGACCAGCGATTTCAACGTCTCCGGAGTCTTGCAGAGTTGCTCGTGGGCCCTGTCGAATAACTCGGTGCCGATTGCTGTCTTCACTCGCTCGCGCCAGGCGGTGAGTGTGCCCGAACCTTCCAGTGGGTCATACCCCACTCCCAAAGGCTGCAGTTAGTGGGGGAGGGAAAAAAAGAATCAGTTAACGCGGGGCACAGATCGGGGAGCAGGAGAGAGAAAAATATCAGGCACAGACAGAGCAATATCGGTGTTCATTTGGGTCACAGCCTCGCCCACCCATCCAGTGCCAGAGGTGCCACGTTCCATCAGGTTACCCACTCTGCCCACTTGGTGCCCGCTGAATATTGTTAAATCAGATTCTGTCTCAATCAATTGTAACACCTACAGTTTTGTACGGAGTAATGCCTTCCCGACCTCTCCTAGCGTGAGCCAAAGTCCCAAATGTTGGCAAGCTATTCGACCATGTAAGTTGAGTCCAATTTTCCCCCTGTCTAATTATCCACTTTGTGCAGGTTCTCCAACTCCAGATGAAACTCCTGCACCGTGCGAATGAAACCGGCTGATTTATACACCATGCATCCCAACGGGTGGGTCCCAGGTCCGTTATAGATCACCCTATCACGTGCTCCAACTGCCTCACCCCAAACCAATAGGGCAGATTCGGGGTGAAGGGGCGGCACAGTGGGTTAGCACTGCTGCTTCACAGCTCCAGGGTCCTGGGTTCGATTCCCGGCTCGGGGTCACTGCCTGTGTGGAGTTTGCACATTCTCCTCGTGTCTGCATGGGTTTTCTCCGGGTGCTCCGGTTTCCTCCCACGGTCCAAAGATGTGCGGGTTAGGTTCATTGGCTATGCTAAAAAATTGCCCCTTAGTGTCCTGGGATGTGTAGGTTAGAGGGATTAGCAGTTAAATGTGCAGGGATATGGGGATAGGGTCTGGGTGGGATTGTGTTCGGTGCAGACTCGATGGGCCGAAGGGCCTGTTTCTGCACTGTAGGGTTCTATGTTCCCAATGTCCGTTAGTGTACGCTTAAACTGGACCAACGCGACAGCTCAGTGACTGTCTGCTGTACAGTTACAGGGAACCGGGTCGGATCTCTGACTTGGGTCGGTGTCTGCGGGAGTTTGCACATTCTCCCCGTGTCTGCTTGGGTTTTCTCCGGGTGCTCCGGTTTCCTCCCACACCCCAAAAAAACGTGCTGTTAGGCTGATTGGTGTAACAAATTCTCCCTAAATTAGACCTCCCTTAATCTGGCGCACATAAATTTGCACCCCCTTTATTGTGGAGTCTACTAGACGTAGACAAAAGTTGTAGGTAGGAGGAGGATTGGAATGGGGCACTCACTGAGTGTTAGAGTGTTAGGCTTGTTTCCTGTGCTGTGTTGTTCTTTGTTTGTACCGCGCCATTTTCATGTGGCTTTTTGTGGGCTGAAATGAGCCCTGGGTGCAAAATGCACGCACTCCTATTCCAAGGCTTGGGAGGGTGGTGCTGGTTCCCACTGTGAGCCTAGCACAGGGCAACTGTGTTTGCTCCTCCGCACTGTTATCGCGTGCCAGTGTGGATCTCAGATAACCAAAACACCTCCTGGGTTCACCTCCTGGGACAGCTGGTAACCTCGAGAGCAAAACAAGTTCTGGAGTCAACAACATTCTGATGTAAGTGGATCAGTTTTAGATAGCACTGTTAGGGGCTGTTTTGTCATATAGACGCATTTCTGATGCAATCGTTCATCATAGCATTAGCTATAATTGCTTCAGCGTTGATATATATTCTGCTACTTTCATTTCAATTTGGCAGGAATAATAGTCGGAGGGATTACTATTTAAAGGGTGAAAAACTGCAGCAGGCGACGGTGCAGAGGGACCTCGGGGTCCTTGTGCATGAGTCGCAAAAACCCAGCTTGCAGGTGCAGCAGGTGGTCAGGAAGGCGAATGGGATGCTGGCCTTCATCGCGAGGGGGATTGAATATAAAAGTAGGGAGGTCTTGCTGCAGCTGTATAGGGCATTGGTGAGGCCGCAGCTGGAGTACTGTGTGCAGTTTTGGGCACCGCACCTGCACAAGGATATTTTGGCCTTGGAGGGAGTGCAGAGGAGGTTCACTAGGCTGATACCGGAGATGACACAGATTTAAGGTGCGGGGAGGGAAGTATAGAGGTGATGTTAGGGGTAAGGTTTTCACTCAGAGGGTGGTGAGTGAATGGAATCGGCTGCCGTCATCGGTGGTGGAGGCGAACTCGCTGGGGTCTTTTAAAAGACTTCTGGATGAGTATATGGGGTTTAATGGGATTGGGGGTTATAGATAGTCTATAGATTGGTGGGGTTGATGTGATCGGCGCAACTCGAGGGCCGAAGGGCCTGTTTGTGCTGTAATGTTCTATGTTCTATGAGGGGGTTGGACTATGAAGAGAGACTAAATAGACTGGGTCTGTACTCGTTGGAGTTTAGAAGGATGAGGGGGGATCTTATAGAGACGTATAAGATAATGAAGGGGGTGGATAGGGTAGAGGTAGAGAGATTCTTCCCGCTTAGAAAGGACAGCAGGACTAGAGGGCACAGCCTCAAGATAAGGGGGGGGCAGTTTAGATCAGAGTTGAGGAGGAACTTCTTCACTCAAAGGGTGGTGAATCTCTGGAATTCTCTGCCCGTTGAAGTGGTGGAGGCTGCCTCGCTAAATATATTTAAGTCACGGGTAGATAGGTTTCTGATAGACAGGGGAATTAAGGGGAGAAAGCGGGAAAGTGGAACTGATCCACTTCAGATCAGCCATGATCTTATTGAATGGCGGGGCAGGCTCGAGGGGCTGGATGGCCCACTCCTGCTCCTATTTCTTATGTTTGCAAAATTGACTTATTTTTTAACTGCTGGAGAAGCAGACAGCAAATTGCAATAAAAAAGGCAAGTTCATGAGGGTAACAAGGACAGATCGTTTCCACTAACGGGGAAACAAGGCGTAGAGTCATAGGATCTCCAGGAGGCCATTCAGTCCATCGAGCCAGCACTGACGACAATCCCAGCCGGGCTCCCACAGCATGACCCACTGGGGCAAGGAATCCGAGCACTCAGAGGGAACACAGGGAAAAGGGGCAAACTCCACATAGTGACCCACAGGGACTCGGGGCCCTGGCGCGGTGGTTAGCGCTGGGTACCTCACAGCACCAGGGCTCCGAGTTCAGTCCCTGTGGATCACTATGTGAGCAAGGCAGAGTTACCACTGAATGAATGAAGGGTGTGAAGCTGGAAGCAGTGTGTTCTCTCTCTTATCACACTGCTGCTTCACCACACTGTTGGGGGGGGGGGGGGAATAGGTCACTGAGACTGGAATAAGGGTGTAGGCCAATATAGACTATAAAAGGATCCACGGTGAAAGCAGACAGTATCAGGTGAAGGGCTAGCATTCACACACACAGTTGACGTGGTGTATTTTAGCAAAGCGTTTGATAAGGTTCCCCATGATAAGCTACTGCAGAAAATGCAGGTACTTGGGATTGAGGGTGATTTAGCAGTTTGGATCAGGAATTGGCGAGCTGATAGAGGGTGGTAATTGATGGGAAATATTCAACATGGAGTTCAGTTACAAGTGGTGTACCTCAAGGATCTGTTTTGGGGCCACTGCTGTTTGTCATTTTTATAAATGACCTAGATGAGGGTGTATGGTTCTATGCTGGTTCTATGCTACAAGATGAGAGTGTAGAAGGATGGATTAGTAAATTGGCTGATGACACCAAAGTTGGAGGAGTTGTAGACAGTGAGGATGGATGTTACAGTTTGCAGAGGGACATTGATAAGCTGCAGAGCTGGGCCGAGAGGTGGCAAATGGAGTTTAATACAGAAAAGTGTGAGGTGATTCACTTTAGTAAGAATAACAGGAGTACAGAATATAGGGCTAATGGAAGGACTCTTAGTAGTGTTGACGAGCAGAGAGATCTCGGGGTACATGTACATAGATCCCTGAAAGTTGGTACCCAGGTTGATAAGGTTGTTAAGAAGGCGTACGGTGTGTTGGCTTTTATTGGTAGAGGGATTGAATTTCGGAGCCGTGAGGTCACGTTACAACTGTACAAAACTCTGATGCAGCCGCACTTGGAGTATTGCGTACAGTTCTGGTCACTGCATTCTAAGAAAGATGTGGAGGCATTGGAAAGGGTGCAGAGGAGGTTTATCAGGATGTTGCCTGGTATGGTGGGAAGGTCTTATGAGGAAAGGCTGAGGGACTTGAGGTTATTTTCGTTAGAGAGAATGTTAAGAAGTAATTGAGGCATACAAGGTGATCAGAGGGTTAGATAGGGTGGACAGTGAGAGCCTTTTTCCTCGGGTGGTGATGGCTAACACGAAGGGACATAGCTTTAAATTAAGGGGTGGTAATTATAGGATGGATGTCAGAGGTAGGTTCTTTACTCAGAGGGTAGTAAGGGCGTGGAATGCCCTGCCTGCAGCAGTTGTGGACTCGCCAACTTTAAGGGTGTTCAAATGGTCAGTGGATAGGGACATGGATAACATTGAAATAGTTTAGGTTAGAGGGGCTTTAGATTGGTTCCACTGGTCGGCACAACATCGAGGGTCGAAGGGCCTGTACTGCGCCGGAATGTTCTATGTTCTATAGAGCCGTCTGCTTCGCAGTGTTACCCGGCATCGACACTTACCTGCATCAACTCAACAATCGCAACCAGGTCTGCCAGAGAGATCTCTGTTCCAGCAATGTAGGCCTTATCCTGCAGGAACTTCTCCTCAAAACTCACAAGTACTCTGTTCAGTTCATCCTGAGCCTCCTTCATCTTATCCTCAGCGACTGGTTCTCCAGCAATGAGTGGGACTATAGTCTGCAGACATAAGACAGCATCAGTAACCGGGTCCCAGGATCAGTAACCGGGCCCAGGATCAGTAACCGGGTCCCAGGATCAGTAACCGGGTCCCAGGGTCAGTAACCGGGTCCCAGGGTCGGTAACCGGGTCCCAGGGTCGGTAACCGGGTCTCAGGGTCGGTAACCGGGCCCCAGGGTCAGTAACCGGGTCTCAGGGTCACTAACCGGGTCCCAGGGTCAGTAACCGGGTCTCAGGATCAGTAACCAGGTCCCAGGGTCAGTAACCGGGTCCCAGGGTCAGTAACCGGGTCCCAGGGTCAGTAACCAGGTCCCAGGGTCAGTAACCGGGTCCCAGGGTCAGTAACCGGGCCCAGGATCAGTAACCGGGTCCCAGGGTCAGTAACCGGGCCCAGGGTCAGTAACCGGCCCCAGGGTCAGTAACCGGGTCCCAGGGTCAGTAACCGGGCCCAGGGTCAGTAATCAGGTCCCAGGATCAGTAACCGGGTCCCAGGGTCAGTAACCGTGTCCCAGGATCGGTAACCGGGTCCCAGGGTCAGTAACCGGGTCTCAGGATCAGTAACCGGGTCCCAGGGTCAGTAACCGGGTCTCAGGATCAGTAACCGGGTCCCAGGGTCAGTAACCGGGTCTCAGGATCAGTAACCGGGTCCCAGGGTCAGTAACCGGGTCTCAGGATCAGTAACCGGGTCCCAGGGTCAGTAACCGGGTCCCAGGGTCAGTAACCGGGCCCAGGGTCAGTAATCAGGTCCCAGGGTCAGTAACCGGGCCCAGGGTCAGTAATCGGGTCCCAGGGTCAGTAACCGGGTCCCAGGGTCAGTAACCGGGTCCCAGGGTCAGTAATCGGGTCCCAGGGTCAGTAACCGGGTCCCAGGGTCAGTAACCGGGTCCCAGGGTCAGTAACCGGGTCCCAGGGTCGGTAACCGGGTCCCAGGATCAGTAACCGGGTCCCAGGGTCAGTAACCGGGTCCCAGAATCAAAGACAGTGGCGCGGATTCTCCCAAAATGAAACTAAGCGTCCCACGGCAAGAAAACGGGAGTATTTCCCCCAAGTTTTTTTGGGCATTCCTACCCGTATGAATCTCAGACCATGCGCAATGCAGACTGCCTCAGCGGGAATCCCTCTGCTAAGTAGGAGGGTAGTGCCAGGGTGCCTGGTGGGCAGTGCCAGGGTGCCTGGTGGGCAGTGTCAGGGTGCCTGGTGGGCAGTGGCAGGGTGCCTGGTGGGCAGTGCCAGGGTGCCTGGTGGGCAGTGCCAGGGTGCCTGGTGGGCAGTGTCAGGGTGCCTGGTGGGCAGTGCCAGGGTGCCTGGTGGGCAGTGCCAGGGTGCCTGGTGGGCAGTGTCAGGGTGCCTGGTGGAAGTGCCAGGGTGCCTGGTGGGCAGTGTCAGGGTGCCCGGTGGGCAGTGTCAGGGTGCCTGGTGGGCAGTGCCAGGGTGCCTGGTGGGCAGTGCCAGGGTGCCTGGTGGGCAGTGCCAGGGTGCCTGGTGGGCAGTGCCAGGGTGCCTGGTGGGCAGTGTCAGGGTGCCCGGTGGGCAGTGTCAGGGTGCCTGGTGGGCAGTGCCAGGGTGCCTGGTGGGCAGTGCCAGGGTGTCCGGTGGGCAGTGCCAGGGTGCCTGGTGGGCAGTGTCAGGGTGCCTGGTGGAAGTGCCAGGGAGCCCGGTGGGCAGTGTCAGGGTGCCCGGTGGGCAGTGGCAGGGTGCCCGGTGGGCAGTGCCAGGGTGCCCGGTGGGCAGTGTCAGGGTGCCCGGTGGGCAGTGCCAGGGTGCCCGGTGGGCAGTGCCAGGGTGCCTGGTGGGCAGTGCCAGGGTGCCTGGTGGGCAGTGTCAGGGTGCCCGGTGGGCAGTGTCAGGGTGCCCGGTGGGCAGTGCCAGGGTGCCCGGTGGGCAGTGCCAGGGTGCCTGGTGGGCAGTGCCAGGGTGCCTGGTGGGCAGTGCCAGGGTGCCTGGTGGGCAGTGTCAGGGTGGCCGGTGGGCAGTGTCAGGGTGTCCGTTGGGCAGTGTCAGGGTGCCCGGTGGGCAGTGCCAGGGTGCCTGGTGGGCAGTGCCAGGGTGCCCGGTGGGCAGTGCCAGGGTGCCCGGTGGGCAGTGCCAGGGTGCCTGGTGGGCAGTGCCAGGGTGCCTGGTGGGCAGTGCCAGGGTGCCCGGTGGGCAGTGCCAGGGTGCCTGGTGGGCAGTGCCAGGGTGCCTGGTGGGCAGCGCCAGGGTGCCTGGTGGGCAGTGCCAGGGTGCCTGGTGGGCAGTGCCAGGGTGCCCGGTGGGCAGTGCCAGGGTGCCCGGTGGGCAGTGCCAGGGTGCCTGGTGGGCAGTGCCAGGGTGCCTGGTGGGCAGTGCCAGGGTGCCTGGTGGGCAGTGCCAGGGTGCCCGGTGGGAAGTGCCAGGGTGCCTTGTGGGCAGTGCCAGGGTGCCTGGTGGAAGTGCCAGGGTGCCTGGTGGAAGTGCCAGGGTGCCTGGTGGGCAGTGTCAGGGTGCCCGGTGGGCAGTGCCAGGGTGCCCGGTGGGAAGTGCCAGGGTGCCCGGTGGGCAGTGCCAGGGTGCCTGGTGGGCAGTGCCAGGGTGCCTGGTGGAAGTGCCAGGGTGCCTGGTGGGCAGTGTCAGGGTGCCCGGTGGGCAGTGCCAGGGTGCCCGGTGGGAAGTGCCAGGGTGCCTGGTGGGCAGTGCCAGGGTGCCCGGTGGGCAGTGCCAGGGTGCCTGGTGGGAAGTGCCAGGGTGCCTGGTGGGCAGTGCCAGGGTGCCTGATGGGCAGTGTCAGGGTGCCTGGTGGGCAGTGCCAGGGTGCCCGGTGGGCAGTGCCAGGGTGCCTGGTGGAAAGTGCCAGGGTGCCTGGTGGGCAGTGCCAGGGTGCCTGGTGGGCAGTGTCAGGGTGCCTGGTGGGCAGTGCCAGGGTGCCCGGTGGGCAGTGCCAGGGTGCCTGGTGGGCAGTGCCAGGGTGCCCGGTGGGCAGTGCCAGGGTGCCTGGTGGGAAGTGCCAGGGTGCCTGGTGGGCAGTGTCAGGGTGCCTGGTGGGCAGTGCCAGGGTGCCCGGTGGGCAGTGCCAGGGTGCCTGGTGGGAAGTGCCAGGGTGCCTGGTGGGCAGTGTCAGGGTGCCTGGTGGGCAGTGTCAGGGTGCCTGGTGGGCAGTGTCAGGGTGCCTGGTGGGCAGTGCCAGGGTGCCCGGTGGGAAGTGCCAGGGTGCCTGGTGGGCAGTGCCAGGGTGCCTGGTGGGCAGTGCCAGGGTGCCTGGTGGGCAATGCCAGGGTGCCCGGTGGGCAGTGCCAGGGTGCCTGGTGGGAAGTGCCAGGGTGCCTGGTGGGCAGTGTCAGGGTGCCTGGTGGGCAGTGTCAGGGTGCCTGGTGGGCAGTGTCAGGGTGCCTGGTGGGCAGTGTCAGGGTGCCTGGTGGGCAGTGTCAGGGTGCCTGGTGGAAGTGCCAGGGTGCCTGGTGGGCAGTGTCAGGGTGCCTGGTGGGCAGTGTCAGGGTGCCTGGTGGGCAGTGTCAGGGTGCCCGGTGGGCAGTGCCAGGGTGCCCGGTGGGCAGTGTCAGGGTGCCCGGTGGGCAGTGTCAGGGTGCCCGGTGGGCAGTGCCAGGGTGCCTGGTGGGCAGTGTCAGGGTGCCTGGTGGGCAGTGCCAGGGTGCCTGGTGGGCAGTGTCAGGGTGCCCGGTGGGCAGTACCAGGGTGCCCGGTGGGCAGTGCCAGGGTGCCCGGTGGGCAGTGCCAGGGTGCCTGGTGGGCAGTGCCAGGGTGCCTGGTGGGCAGTGTCAGGGTGCCCGGTGGGCAGTACCAGGGTGCCCGGTGGGCAGTGCCAGGGTGCCTGGTGGGAAGTGCCAGGGTGCCTGGTGGGCAGTGCCAGGGTGCCTGGTGGGAAGTGCCAGGGTGCCTGGTGGGCAGTGCCAGGGTGCCTGGTGGGCAGTGTCAGGGTGCCAGGTGGGCAGTGTCAGGGTGCCTGGTGGGCAGTGTCAGGGTGCCTGGTGGGCAGTGGCAGGGTGCCTGGTGGGCAGTGGCAGGGTGCCTGGTGGGCAGTGTCAGGGTGTCTGGTGGGCAGTGTCAGGGTGCCTGGTGGGCAGTGGCAGGGTGCCTGGTGGGCAGTGGCAGGGTGCCTGGTGGGCAGTGGCAGGGTGCCTGGTGGGCAGTGTCAGGGTGCCTGGTGGGCAGTGGCAGGGTGCCTGGTGGGCAGTGGCAGGGTGCCTGGTGGGCAGTGTCAGGGTGCCTGGTGGGCAGTGTCAGGGTGCCTGGTGGGCAGTGGCAGGGTGCCTGGTGGGCAGTGTCAGGGTGCCTGGTGGGCAGTGTCAGGGTGCCTGGTGGGCAGTGTCAGGGTGCCAGGTGGGCAGTGTCAGGGTGCCTGGTGGGCAGTGTCAGGGTGCCTGGTGGGCAGTGTCAGGGTGCCCGGTGGGCAGTGCCAGGGTGCCCGGTGGGCAGTGCCAGGTTGCCCGGTGGGCAGTGCCAGGGTGCCCGGTGGGCAGTGCCAGGTTGCCCGGTGGGCAGTGTCAGGGTGTCCGTTGGGCAGTGTCAGGGTGCCCGGTGGGCAGTGCCAGGTTGCCCGGTGGGCAGTGCCAGGGTGCCCGGTGGGCAGTGCCAGGGTGCCCGGAGGGCAGTGCCAGGTTGCCCGGTGGGCAGTGTCAGGGTGTCCGTTGGGCAGTGTCAGGGTGCCCGGTGGGCAGTGCCAGGGTGCCCGGTGGGCAGTGCCAGGGTGCCTGGTGGGCAGTGCCAGGGTGCCTAGTGGGCAGTGCCAGGGTGCCTGGTGGGCAGTGCCAGGGTGCCTGGTGGGCAGTGCCAGGGTGCCTAGTGGGCAGTGCCAGGGTGCCTGCTGGGCAGTGCCAGGGTGTCTGGTGGGCAGTGCCAGGGTGCCTGGTGGGCAGTGTCAGGGTGCCCGGTGGGCAGTGTCAGGGTGCCCGGTGGGCAGTGCCAGGGTGCCCAGTGGGCAGTGCCAGTGTGCCCGGTGGGCAGTGTCAGGGTGCCCGGTGGGCAGTGCCAGGGTGCCCGGTGGGCAGTGCCAGGGTGCCCGGTGGGCAGTGTCAGGGTGCCTGGTGGGCAGTGCCAGGGTGCCTGGTGGGCAGTGCCAGGGTGCCTGGTGGGCAGAGCCAGGTTGCCAGGTGGGCCGTCAGGTGCCTGGTGGGCAGTGTCAGGGTGCCAGGTGGGCAGTGCCAGGGTGCCTGGTGGGCAGTGCCAGGGTGCCTGGTGGGCAGAGCCAGGTTGCCAGGTGGGCCGTCAGGTGCCTGGTGGGCAGTGTCAGGGTGCCTGGTGGGCAGCGTCAGGGTGCCTGGTGGGCAGCGCCAGGGTGCCTGGTGGGCGGCGCCAGGGTGCCTGGTGGGCAGTGCCAGGGTGCCCGGTGGGCAGTGCCAGGGTGCCCGGTGGGCAGTGCCAGGGTGCCCGGTGGGCAGTGCCAGGGTGCCGGGTGGGCAGTGCCAGGGTGCCGGGTGGGCAGTGCCAGGGTGCCCGGTGGGCAGTGCCAGGGTGCCCGGTGGGCAGTGCCAGGGTGCCCGGTGGGCAGTGCCAGGGTGCCCGGTGGGCAGTGCCAGGGTGCCCGGTGGGCAGTGCCAGGGTGCCCGGTGGGCAGTGCCAGGGTGCCCGGTGTGCAGTGCCAGGGTGCCCGGTGGGCAGAGCCAGGGTGCCTGGTGGGCAGTGCCAGGGTGCCTGGTGGGCAGTGTCAGGGTGCCCGGTGGGCAGTGCCAGGGTGCCTGGTGGGCAGTGCCAGGGTGCCTGGTGGGCAGTGCCAGTTTGGCTCTTGGGCAGTGCTGGGTGCCAGGCTGGCACTGCCCAAGGGGCACCCCTCCTTGCCCACACCTGCTGGAGGAGCCTCCGTCCCCACCAGCAGGGTGAACACACGTGCTACCAGTTTGTGGGCAGCAGTTGTAAACCGCGCTGGTGGGAACCCCACTCCCAGCCGGGGGAAGACACTAGCAGGGTCCATCCATCAAATACCGATTTCCATGCGCTGATTGCACTTAAATAAAGCGTCTGGGAGACTCGTAACTGGCCGAACCTCCCAAAGGCAGTTGTCTTCTGGTCTGCGGGTCAGATACTCACGATCTGGAGATGCCGGCGTTGGACTGGGGTAAACACAGTCTCACAAACTCCAGGTTAGAGTCCGACGGGTTTATTTGGTAACAAACGCCACCAGCTTTCGGAGCGCTGCCCCTTCGTCGGGTAAACGGGCCCCACTCACCTGACGAAGGGGCAGCGCTCCGAAAGCTGGTGGCGTTTGCGACCATATAAACCCGTCGGACTCTATCCTGGCGTTTGTCAGACTTCTTCCTGCTGGAATAACGCAGCGGGTCAGGACAAGGCAGTGAATTCTTTTTGGCGACGAGTCATTTGATAAAAGCTGCTCTATCAACAGCACAACCTTAAAACCAGCAAATCTTTCAAACAAAGGACTGCCACTGGAAATGCGATATTCCTTCAAACCCCTTTTATATAGAACATAGAACATTCCGGCGCAGTACAGGCCCTTCGGCCCTCGATGTTGCGCCGACCAGTGGAACCAATCTAATGACCCTCTAACCTAAACTATTCCAATGTTATCCATGTCCCTATCCACTGACCATTTGAATGCCCTTAAAGTTGGCGGGTCCACAACTGCTGCAGGCAGGGCATTCCACACCCTTACTACCCTCTGAGTAAAGAACCTACCTCTGACATCCGTCCTATAATTACCACCCCTTAATTTAAAGCTATGTCCCCTCGTGTTAGCCATCACCATCCGAGGAAAAAGGCTCTCATTGTCCACCCTATCTAACCCTCTGGTCATCTTGTCTGCCTCAATTAGGTCACCTCTTAACCTTCTTCTCTCTAATGAAGACAATCTCAAGTCCCTCAGTCTCTCCTCATAAGACCTTCCCACCATACCAGGCAACATCCTGGTAAACCTCCTCTGCACCCTTTCCAATGCCTCCACATCTTTCTTATAATGCGGTGACCAGAACTGTACGCAATACTCCAAGTGCGGCTGCACCAGAGTTTTGTACAGTTGTAACATGACCTCACGGCTCCAAAATTCAATCCCTCTACCAATAAAAGCTAACACACCGTACGCCTTCTTAACAACCTTATCAACCTGGGTGCCAACTTTCAGGGATCTATGCACATGTACCCCGAGATCTCTCTGCTCATCAACACTACTGCTTCATGTCGTTGGTGTGCTTAAACTGGACCATCTCGAGGGCAACATGACAGCTCAGAGACTATCTCTGTTGCTGTGCGGACACATGGATTTGGGCCTGTGTCCGTGGGAGTTTGCGCGTTCTCCCCATGGTTGCGTGGGTTTCCTCCGGGTGCTCCGGTTTCCTCCCACATCCCAAAAATGTGCTTTTAGGCTGATTGATTGGGTAACAAATTGTCCCTATATTGGACCTCCCTGATCCTCGCACATTAGGCGTAGACTAAAATCCTCCCACAGTCCAAAGATGTGCGGGTTAGGTTCATTGGCTATGCTAAAATTGCCCCTTAGTGTCCTGGGATGTGTAGGTTAGAGGGATTAGCAGGTAAATGTGTAGGGATATGGGGATAGGGTCTGGGTGGGATTGTGTTCGGTGCAGACTCGATGGGCCGAAGGGCCTGTTTCTGCACTGTAGGGTTCTATGTCTATGTAAAATCATGAATAGGTCACTGAGACAATGGGACGGCGGCGCGGGCTCGTTGGGCCGAAGGGCCTGTTTCCCGTGCTGTGTTGTTCTTTGTACTACCAAGAGTCCTTCCATTAGCCCTATATTCTGCACTCCTGTTATTCTTACCAAAGTGAATCACCTCACACTTTTCTGTATTAAACATCATTTGCCACCTCTCGGCCCAGCTCTGCAGCTTATCAATGTCCCTCTGCAAACTGTAACATCCATCCTCACTGTCTACAACTCCTCCGACTTTGGTGTCATCAGTAAATTTACTAATCCATCCTTCTACACCCTCATCTAGGTCATTTATAAAAATGACACACAGCAGTGGCCCCAAAACAGATCCTTGAGGTACACCACTTGTAACTGAACTCCAGGTTGAATATTTCCCATCAATCACCACCCTCTGTCTTTGTAGCTTCTCATTGCGAGGTTGGTTATTCCCGGTGCGAGGCGAGGACACAGGGACCACAACACAGAGACTACAGCAAGACACGATCGCAGGACTGAACGCAGCCAGCAAGAGGGGGGGGGGGGGGGTGCATCGGTCACGGGGCTGAGCGTGCTGGGAAGTGGGAGGTACATTGTGTGTTTTAGCTATTAATGGATTACAACACCAGCTTTGCAAAGCTCTGAAAGGGAACAATGCGAGGGTGGATTCAGAGCTGTGTGTTGTGTTTGCTCCTATTCCCTGGGACAACAGCAGGAAGAAAAGAAAAGGGGATTAGTTCTGAGTTCCTGATTTTGATCTGGGTGAACGTGCACTCAGGTGCATGCTGTCCTTTGGGACGAGGTAGGGAGAGAACCAGTTCAAATTTCCAACGACCGGTTCAGAGTTAGGAGCTGGAGAGAGCGAACAAAGAACAAAAACAGCCCGGGAAACAGGCCCTTCGGCCCAACGAGCCCGCGCTGCCATCTTAACACCATCAGTCTCCCCCTCCACATGACCCTTATCTACGCTTAAGGCCATCCACATTGAGGGGAGACTAATTTAGGGACAATTTGTTACACCAATCAACCTAAGAGCCCATTTCAACACTGTGAGTTCTCTGCTACCTATGTCTACGCTTATGGTTCTCCACATTAGAAACCAGATTGAGGGGAGACTAATTTAGGGACAATTTGTTACACCAATCAGCCTAACAGCACATCTTTGGGGTGTGGGAGGAAACCGGAGCACCCGGAGAAAACCCACGCAGACACGGGGAGAATGTGCGAACTCCCACAGACACTGGCCCAAATCCATGTGTCCGCACAGCAATCAGTGATAGTCACTGAGCTGTCGTCTTGCCCAGTATCTGGTCCAGTTTAGACACACACTAACGACATGAAGCACTAGGCCAATCTCGAACATCCAAGAGCAGCCCCAGTACGACCCATCGCGTGTGTGTCCCTCGTTGGACAACAAGGCGGACCGACTTAAAACCTGTGAAGGGTGGAGAGGTGGAACTGTGAGGTGTAACTGCCACATGAGGCTAATGCTGACTCACGCCCCCTCCTTCCCATCCTGAGGGATTGTTTTCTCACCTACAGCTTGCTCAACTCTCCTCGTTTAATGTTGCCAGCTCAGTCCACAGTCAAACCTGACAATCTCCCTCTCTGACAATCCTCCCATATCCCGATTTGAAAGTGTCCCTCTCGCTACCTTGGTGCTATGTTTTGGAATTCCCTTCCTATCGCCCTCTGCCTCTTTGACCAGACATCTCACATCTGTTCAGACTGACAGACCCCCCCCCGTGAGGCCATGTTGGACGTTCCACTCAGGGCGCTAGATAAATGCAAACTCTTGCTGCTCGAGTCCTGGTTCAGTTTGGGCTGTGTTTCCCAAATCCACGTTACTGCTCTTGAGGGGGCGGAGGTTTTAGTTGATTTTTTTTAAAAAATCACTGCCTTTCTGCCCCCAAATCTTTCAGTTCTCCCAGGAATAAAACCCTCCTCTATTTCGTTTCCCCGTGTTTGTCCCAGAGACTGGGAAGAGGTGTGGGGCAGTCGCTAATGTCTCCACCTCTGCAAGCTCACACTTCAGGTCCCAATTCAGGACTTGCTGGCTAAGGAGGGTGTGTTAGCAATGTGGCCAAACAGGTTAATAATTAGCTTGTAAATCTTTCCAACGTGCCTGTTTTCGAGTGGGAGAGTTTGCAATAGCGAGCTACTGCATTATTTTTGCCAACCTTAACGACGCGCCCATCCATGGTTACCCAACAGACAAAGAACGACACAGCACAGGAAACAGGCCCCTCGACCCAACGAGCCCGCCTCGCCATCTTCACAATGTGTTTTCCCTCCTCCACACTTGACCCGTGTCTATGCTTATGGTTCCCCCATTGGAAACCAGATTGAAGGGAGACTAATTTAGGGACAATTTGTTCCACCAATCAGCCTAAGAGCGCATCTTTGGGGTGTGGGAGGAAACCCATGCAGACACGGGGAGAATGTGCAAACTCCCACAGACATTCGCCAAAGATTGAATAGCTGAAAGAGGAGACTCCCAGCACTGGGTTTCAATGTTTTAATTTGGGTGGCATAGTGGTTAGCGCCGCTGCCCCACAGCGTGAGGGACCCGGGTTCGATTCCCAGCTTGAGTGAGTGTGTGGAGGCTGCACATTCTCCCCGTGTCTGCGTGGGTTTCTTCCTGGTGCTCCACTTTACTCCCACAGTCGAAAGGTGTGCTGTTTAGGTGAATCGGCCATGCTAAATTCTCCCTCAGTGTACCCAAACTGGCCTGTGACCAATGGTGTGCCTCAGGGATCAGTGCTGGGTCCACTGTTATTTGTCATTTATATTAATGATTTGGATGAGAATATAGGGGGCATGGTTAGTAAGTTTGCAGATGGCGCCAAGATTGGGGGACAATGAAGAAAGTTATCTCGGATTGCAATGGGATCTTGATCAATTGGGCCAGTGGGCTGACGAATGGCAGATGGAGTTTAATTTAGATAAATGCGAGGTGATGTATTTTGGTAGACTGAACCAGGGCAGGACTTACTCAGTTAATGGTAGGGCGTTGGGGAGAGTTACAGAACAAAGAGATCTAGGGGTACATGTTCATAGAAAGTGGAGTCACAGGTGGACAGAGTGGTGAAGAAGGCATTCGGCATTCTTGGTTTCATCGGTCAGAACATTGAATACAGGAGTTGGGACGTCTTGTTGAAGTTGTACAAGACATTGGTAAGGCCACACTTGGAATACTGTGTGCAGCCCTGGTCACCCTATTATAGAAAGGATATTATTAAACTAGAAAGAGTGCAGAAAAGATTTACTAGGATGCTACCGGGACTTGATGGATTGAGTTATAAGGAGACTGGAACTTTTTTCTCTGGAGCGTAGGAGGCTGGGGGGTGACCTTATGGAGGTCATAAAATTATAAGGGGCACAGACAAGGGAGATAGTCAATATCTTTTCCCAAAGGTAGGGGAGTCTAAAACTAGAGGGTAGGTTTAAGGTGAGAGGGGAGAGGGTCCAGAGGGGTAATTTTTTTCACACAGAGGGTGGTGAGTGTCTGGAACAAGCTGCCTGAAGTAGTAGTAGAGGCGGGTACAATTTTGTCTTTTAAAAAGCATTTAGATAGTTACATGGGTACGATGGGTATAGAGGGATATGGGCCAAATGTGGGCAATTGGGATTAGGTTCTGGGTTTTAAAAAAAGGATGGCATGGATAAGTTGGGCTGAAGGGCCTGTTTCCATGCTGCAAACCTTTATAACTCTAGGCACCAGAGTATGGAGACTAGGGGGATTTTCACAGTAACTTCATTGCAGTGTTAATGTAAACTTGTGACACCAATAAAGCAGCATTAAACTGAAGGTCAGTTGAGTCACAATAAGTAACACCTTTGTCTCGGAGTTCAAATCCCACCCCAGAGTCTTGAGCTTATTGTCTACACCAACGCCCCTGAGGGAGATTGTCAAAAGGTGCCACCTCTGAGATGTTAAACCCAGGCCCTGTCTAAAATCTCAGGTGGAAGGATCAGATTTGATGGCACGACCTGTAGTCGGGGGGAATTCATCCCTTGCATCCTGGGTCTGTCTTGTCCCTCAAATTGCTATCGCCAAAGCAAGTTAGCCGGTCCTTCTCACTGTGCTGTTTGTAGACCCTTGCACCTCCTCAGTTTAATGAAAGGGAGCATCAGTGACAGTGTGGCCTGGTGTCAACCTGGGCTTTGCGCAGGAGTCCTGGGGTTGGATGTGAACCCACGATTTTCCAATCCAGAGTACTAACCAACTAACCTGGTGGCCTGGGGCACCATCTAACAGTGAGAGTGTTGTCCAAAATTGCTCAGTTATTGTACGAACAAAGAACAGCACGGGAAATGGGCCCACGCCACCCATTTCAACACTGTGAGTTCCCTCTGCTACCCATGTCTACCCTTATGACACTCCACATTGGAAACCAGATTGAGGGGAGACCAATTTAGGGACAATTTGTTACACCAATCAGCCTAAGAGCACATCTTTGGGGTGTGGGAGGAAACCGGAGCACCCGGAGAAAACCCACGCAGACACGGGGAGAATGTGCGAACTCCCACAGACACCGGCCCAAATCCATGTACCTGCACAGTAAACAGTGATAGTCACTGAGCTGTCGTGTTGCCCGTTAGTTGGTCCAGTTTAAGCGTACACTAACGACGTGAAGCACTAGGCAACTCTCGAAGCAACATCCAAGAGCAGCCCTCGTACGACCCACCCCGTGTGTGCCCCTCGTTGGACAACAAGGCGGCCCAAACCATCGGGGGAGGCCAAATCCCCCTGAAGTGGGCACTGCGCAGGCACCATTACTGGATCAGAGAGATCAAGTGGGTGAGGCCTGACAGGGAAGGCCCGAATTCTCTGACCTGTGTTACTCCAGCGCCACGTGAGGCCTTTGTAAAAGGCCCATGGTGTACAACATCAACCCTGACCAAGCCAATAGGGCCAATTGGAGCAGCTTCCAGTGAGAACCAGCCTCAGGTTGGTCAACCCTCATCAAACGCTGATTCTCGCAGAGAAGGAAGCATGAGAGATGAATCCGCAGAGCTGCGTTCACACACAAACCGTGGGGGATACTTATCCTGAGAGAGAGGACGATAAGCGTTCGGTCGTACAGAATGCGAAATGAGAAAGGCACGTTGTGGAAGTTTTTCATCTCGCACTCATCAGGACAGAAAGAAGAACGTCAAATTTCACACACAATCGCAGCACTTTATACCACTGGAGAAAGCGGGCGAGCAAGTTGATTAGCTGAGGTGTTGCCATGGAGAAAGTGGTGGGGGGGGGGGGGACGATAGGTTTCCCAAGGTCTCAAGTAATTCAAAAAAGATGGAAGGGTAAATATTTCCTTTCGCAACCAGCAAGTCCCTGCAAAAGAACACATTGCTTCTCGAATGCAGAAATGAGCTAATGCAAGGCAAACGAAGAATAACACAGCACGGGAAACAGGCCCTTCGGCCCAACAAGCCCATGCCGCCCATTTTAACATTGTGAGTGCCCTCTTCGACCTTTGACGTTTATCTACGTCTATTGGACTCCACAATTGCAGTTGGCTGATTACCTTCAATTAGACGTTTCGTGTCATTATTGGCGCACTCAGGATTGTTCAGTAAGAGCTGCCCACTGGCCAAAAGACATCTCTTGGTCATGCTTTATTCTGGGTTTTGCAAGCAGGATTTGTGCTTTGTCTAACAATGAAAAGTTGCTGAAAATGTCTCACCTTCATTTGGAAGATAGTCCCAGCTTGAGGTCTTAATGTAGTGTGCTGCCAGGACAAGTATTCATCCACTCGAGCCCGTTTCTGTAGGTCAGCTGGGTACCAGTGGTCAGGAGTCTGGTATTTACTCGCCAGGTATTTCAGAATGGCCACACTGCGAAAGAGAGAGTTCGAGTCATCCTCGATTAATACCACTCTCGGTCCCTCCCGTCAGAATCATCGACTCAAGCTATGAGAGACGAAGGTTGAGAGGCGACCTGATAGAGGTTTATAAGATGTTGAGAGGAATAGATAGGGTGGATTCTCAGAGGCTATTTCCCAGGGCTGAAATGGTCGCTACGAGAGGGACACAGATTTAAGGTGCTGGGGAGCAGATACAGAGGAGATGTTAGGGGTAAGTTTTTCACTCAAAGGGTGAGTGGAATCGGCTGCCGTCGGTGGTGGCGGAGGCGAACTCGTTGGGGTCTTTTAAAAGGCTTCTGGATGAGTATATTGGATTTAATGGGATTGGGAGTTACAGATAGTTCTATGGCTTGGTAGGTAGAACATAAGAACATAAGAAATAGGAGCAGGAGTAGGCCATCTGGCCCTTCGAGCCTGCCCCGCCATTCAATAAGATCATGGCTGATCTGTCGTGGCTCAGTTCCACCTTCCCGCCCTCTCCCCACAACCCTTAATCCCCTCGCTTATCAAAAACCCATCAACCTGCGTCTTAAAAATATTTAGCGAGGCAGCCTCCACCACTTCAACGGGCAGAGAATTCCAGAGATTCACCACCCTTTGAGTGAAGAAGTTCCTCCTCAACTCCGTTCTAAACCGCCCCCCCCTTTATCTTGAGGCTGTGCCCCCTAGTCCTACTGTCCTTTCTGAGCGGGAAGAGTCTCTCCACCTCTATCCTATCCATCCCATTCATCATCTTATACGTCTCAATGAGATCTCCCCTCATTCTTCTAAACTCTAACGAGTACAAGCCTAGTTTATTCAGCCTCTCCTCATAGCTCAACCCCCTCAACTCCGGTATCAGCCTAGTAAACCTCCTCTGCACTCCCTCCAAGGCCAAAATATCCTTGTGTAAGGATGTGATCGGTGCAACTTGTGGGCCGAAGGGCCTGTTTGTGCTGTAGTGTTGTATGAACCCTAGGTCCCTCTGTCCGAAATCTCCAACATTGAATCTTGTAACTTTGGCCTTTGTCTTAAACAACTTGTTTCCATCTACAGAAGCTCTGACAAGGAGTTATTCACTCTCCTTAGGCCCAATTTTACCATTCTCGTTCCAAGTGTTGAATCTGGGCGTAATTCAGATCCAACTAGGAAATCTTCTTTCAGGCCCCCCCCCCCACCCACCCCCCCCCACCCACCCACCACCACCACCACACCCCCCCCCCCCCCCCCCCCCCCCCCCCCCCCCACTATATGCACTCAGTCTCATACAAAAATCACGGGTCCCAGTCACACTGTGGGCACAGCTTAGCGCGCCCAGAATGATTGGAGCTCTGAACAGCACATGCACAGATAGAAAAAAGTTCACTCCCAGGCCACAGTACACGGAGAAAGTGGCCCGGGAGCGATGGCCCCCACACACATCATTCTGCCCCCTTGTACACCCACCCCCTCTCTACCCAGGCCAATCACTACCCCCCCTGCCCTCTTCCCCAACCCCCAAACCAAACCAATCGCCTGCAGACTGGCAGCCCCTGCCCCTGCGCACCCCCCCCCCGCTCCTGCCATCACTCCCCCCTCCCCCCACACAACAGAGATCCATCCCTCCCCCGACCAGTGAGCGATCGGTGCCCCCCCCACCCCAACCCTCCACCAGAGATACATCTTACCTGCCTCCCTCTTCCCCACCCTCCCCCCCCAGCCCCCCATCAGAGATCCACCACCAGGGACTGATCGAACCTCTCCCCCACCACCAGGGATATATCTCACCCCGACTCCCTCCCCCCACAACAAACCACAGAATGAGGTGGCCTCATTCCCACCCCCCTCTCCCCTCCAGAGAACGCTCTGGCCTCACTTCCCCCCCACCCCCAGCCCCCACAGAATGATCTGGACCACCTCCCTCCTCACCACTACTGATCTGAGTCAGAGAGCTGTTGGAAACTCTAGAATATAGAACATTACAGCACAGTCCAGGCCCTTCGGCCCTCGATGTTGTGCCGAGCTATGTCCAAACCCAACATCAAGCTATCCCACTCCCTATCATTCCGGAGTGCTCCATGTGTCTATTCAATAACCGCTTGAAAGTTCCTCAACTGTCCGACTCCACTATCACAGCAGGCAGTCTATTCCACACCCCAACCACTCTCTGAGTGAAGAATCTACCTCGGACATCCCTCCTAGAAGCTATTGAAAGGGTGCAGAGGAGATTTTCAAGGATGTTGCCTGGACTGGGAGGCATGCCTTATGAAGATAGGTTGAGGGAGCTGGGACTCTTTTCCCTGGAGAGGCGAAGGTTGAGCTCTTTTCCCTGGAGAGGCGAAGGTTGAGAGGCGACCTGATAGAAGTTTATAAAATGTTGAGAGGAATAGATAGGGTGGATTCTCAGAGGCTATTTCCCCGGGTTGAAATGGTCACTACGAGAGGACACAGATTTAAGGTGCGGGGAGGGAAGTACAGAGGTGATGTTAGGGGTAAGTTTCTCACTCAGAGGGTGGTGAGTGAATGGAATCGGCTGCCGTCATCGGTGGTGGAGGCGAACTCGCTGGGGTCTTTTAAAAGACTTCTGGATGAGTATATGGGGTTTAATGGGATTGGGGTTATAGATAGGTCTATAGATTGGTGGGGTTGATGTGATCGGCGCAACTCGAGGGCCGAAGGGCCTGTTTGTGCTGTAATGTTCTATGTTCTATGTTTATCTCCCACCATGAATCTTATAGTTACGCCCCCTAGTAACAGCTACATCCACCCGAGGAAATAGTCTTTGTACATCTACGCTATCAATCCCTCTCATCATCTTATAAACCTCTATTAAGTCGCCTCTCATCTTCCTCGGCTCGAAAAACCCCCCGCTCCCTCACCTTTTCCTCATAAGACCTACCCTCCAAACCAGGCAGCATCCTGGTAAATCTCCTCTGCACTCTCTCCAATGCTTCCACATCCTTCTTATAGTGAGGTGACCAGAACTGTACACAATATTCCAAATGTGGTCTCACCAACATCCGGTATAGTTGCAGCATAACCCCACAGCTCTTAAACTCAAACCCCCTGTTAATAAACGCTAACACACTAGGAGGCATACAAGATGATCAGAGGGTTTATAGAACCCTACAGTGCAGAAACAGGCCCTTCGGCCCATCGAGTCGGCACCGAACACAATCCCACCCAGACCCTATCCCCACTAATCCCTCTAACCTACACAACCCAGGACACTAAGGGGCAATTTTAGCATAGCCAATGAACCTAACCCGCACATCTTTGGACTGTGGGAGGAAACCGGAGCACCCGGAGAAAACCCACGCAGACACGAGGAGAATGTGCAAACTCCACACAGGCAGTGACCCGAGCCGGGAATCGAACCCAGGACCCTGGAGCTGTGAAGCAGCAGTGCTAACCCACTGTGCTACCGTTAGATAGGGTGGACAGTGAGAGCCTTTTTCCTCGGATGGTGATGGCTAACACGAGGGGACATAGCTTTAAATTGAGGGGGGGTAATTATAGGACGGATGTCAGAGGTAGGTTCTTTACTCAGAGGGTAGTAAGGGCGTGGAATGTCCTGCCTGCAGCAGTTGTGGACTCGCCAACTTTAAGGGCGTTCAATGGATAGGGACATGGATAACATTGGAATAGTTTAGGTTAGAGGGTCATTAGATTGGTTCCACTGGTCGGCACAACATCGAGGGCCGAAGGGCCTGTACTGTGCTGGAATGTTCTAAATGCAGCACTGGAGTATTTTGCTTTAATTTTCACTTCCACCTACATCCTGTTCCACCCACTCGGAATCTGATCCTATCACCCAGGAATCTATGTTGTACCAAGAACAATGTTGCTTTACAAGTTATTCACGAATGTCTATCATTCTTCCTACGGCACGTAATAGAACCCTACCAGCATAGAACCCTACAGTGCAGAAACAGGCCCTTCGGCCCATCGAGTCTGCACCGAACACAATCCCACCCAGACCCTATCCCCATATCCCTACACATTTTACCTGCTAATCCCTCTAACCTACACAACCCAGGACACTAAGGGGCAATTTTAGCATAGCCAATGAACCTAACCCGCACATCTTTGGACTGTGGGAGGAAACCGGAGCACCCGGAGAAAACCCACGCAGACACGAGGAGAATGTGCAAACTCCACACAGGCAGTGACCCGAGCCGAACTCATAAGCCCAAAGGCTCAGGTTAATGTTCTGGGGATCCGGGTTCAAGTCCCACCTCGGCAGCCAGTGGGATTTAAATTCAACTAATGAATCTGTAATATAATCCTTCTCTCAGTAACAGTGACCAGGAAACTATTCTCGATTGTCATTAGAAACCCATCTGGTTCACTAACGTCCTTCAGGGAAGGAAATCTGCCGTCTTTACCTGGTCTGGACTAACTGACGGGCAAGACGACAGCTCAGTGACTATCACTGTTTGCTGTGCAGATACATGGATTTGGGCCGGTGTCTGTGGGGAGATTGCACATTCTCCCCGTGTCTGCGTGGGTTTTCTCCGGGTGCTCCGGTTTCCTCCCACACCCCAAAGATGTGCTCTTAGGCTGATTGGTGTAACAAATTGTCCCTAAATTAGTCTCCCCTCAATCTTTCCCAATAGGCGTAGACAAGGGTCATGGGTAGAGGAGGGGACTCAATGTTAAAATGGCAGCGCGGGCTCGTTGGGCCGAAGGGCCTGTTTCCCGGGCTGTGTTGTTCTTTGTTCTTTGAAATGTGCCTGAAAAGGTGTCCATCCACCTTTTAACAGTGTGACAGTCTTAATTACAGACAAATAACTTCTCTGGCACTGAAAAACTATATTTTAAACCAGAAGCATTATTCCTTCAGCTTGTAATTATTATCAATGATTTGGAAGAATACATGTTTTAAACTTTTTATCTCTCCGATTTCTCATTCCCTCTCTTTATTTCACTTTCTGGATTGGATTGAATTCAATATTCTAACTGAAAGTCTCTGTGCTGTTGATTGGCATCTGTTGATTAAAGAGATAACACACAGTTCCCATTCTCCGGTAAACAACACTACATTGAAATGATTCACAGTCACAGATCTAGATAGGCTGAGCGAGTGGGCGAGGAACTGGCAGATGGAATACAATTTTAGCAAGTGTGAGGTTATCTACTTTGGCAGGAATAATAGTAGGAGGGATTACTATTTAAAGGGCAAAAAGCTGCAGCAGGCGACGGTGCAGAGGGACCTGGGGGTCCTTGTGCATGAGTCGCAAAAACCCAGCTTGCAGGTGCAGCAGGTGGTCAGGAAGGTGAATGGGATGCTGGCCTTCATAGCGAGGGGGACTGAATATAAAAGTAGGGAGGTCTTGCTGCAGCTGTATAGGGCATTGGTGAGGCCGCAGCTGGAGTACTGTGTGCAGTTTTGGGCGCCGCACCTGCGCAAGGATATTTTGGCCTTGGAGGGAGTGCAGAGGAGGTTTACTCGGCTGATACCGGAGTTGAGGGGATTGAGCTATGAGGAGAGGCTGAATAAACTAGGCTTGTACTCGTTAGAGTTTAGAAGAATGAGGGGAGATCTCATTAAGACGTATAAGATGATGAATGGGATGGATAGGATAGAGGTGGAGAGACTCTTCCCGCTCAAAAAAGACAGTAGGACTAGAGGGCACAGCCTCAAGATAAAGGGGGGGCGGTTTAGAACAGAGTTGAGGAGGAACTTCTTCACTCAAAGGGTGGTGAATCTCTGGAATTCTCTGCCCGTTGAAGTGGTGGAGGCTGCCTCGCTAAATATTTTTAAGAAACGGGTTGATGGGTTTTTGATAAGAGAAGGGATTAAGGGTTATGGGGAGAGGGCGGGAAGGTGGAGCTGAGTCACGACAGATCAGCCATGATCTTATTGAATGGCGGGGCAGGTTCGAAGGGCTAGATGGCCTACTCCTGCTCCTATTTCTTATGTTCTTATGTTCTTATGAATCGGCTGCCGTTGGTGGTGGTGGAGGCGAGCTCGCTGGGGTCTTTTAAAAGACTTCTGGATGAGTATGGGATTTAATGGGATTGGGAGTTATAGATAGGGCTGGTGGGTATGGATACAATCGGCGCAACTTGTGGGCCGAAGGGCCTGTTTGTGCCGTAGTGTTCTATGTTCTAAAAGTCTAATGATGATCTTGAAATAATTCTCAATTGTCATAAAAACCCATCTGGTTCACTGATGTCCTTTAGGGAAAGAAATCTTCCTCCTGACCAAGGGGTCCTACACGTGACTCCAGAGCCACAGAAATGTGCTTGACTCTTGGGCGACAAGTGTTGAGGCAGCCAGCAGTTAACAACCAGTTGTTAAGAAGGCATACGGTGTCTTGGCGTTTATTGGTAGGGGGATTGAATTTAGGAGTCGCAGCGTCATGTTGCAACTGTACACAACTCTGGTGCGGCCGCACTTGGAGTTTTGTGTGCAGTTCTGGTCCCCACATTACAGGAAGGATGTAGAGGCTTTGGAGAGGGTGCAGAGGAGGTTTACCAGGATGTTGCCTGGTATGGAGGGGAGGTCCTATAAGGAGAGACTGAGAGATTTGAGGTTGTTTTCACTGGAAAGAAGGCGGCTAAGAGGGGATCTCATTGAAACAGATAAGATGATTAGAGGTTTAGACAGGGTAGATAGTGATAGCCTTTTTCCTAGGATGGAGAAAGCTAGCACGAGGGGGCACGACTTTAAATTAAGGGGGGGTAGTTATAGGACTGATGTCAGGGGTAGGTTCTTTACCCAGAGGGTGGTGAGGGACTGGAATGCTCTGCCAGCTGCAGTTGTAAATGCGCCTAGTTTGGGGGCGTTTAAGAGATCTGTGGATAGGTTTATGGATGAAAAGGGATTGGTTTAGGCTAGTGGGTCATTGTTTTGTAACTGGTCGGCGCAACATTGTGGGCCGAAGGGCCTGTTCTGCGCTGTAATGTTCTATGTTCTATGTATCCACATCCCACAAACAGAGTCATTCCCATGTCTCCTGCCAGTGTATCCCAGTTATCAGTCTGCCTTGACATGTTACTGAAGGATGCGTAGCTTACCTCTCTGCCAAGGTAAAGTCCCCATCCTTAATCGCAGGCACCTTCTTCAGTCTGTTTATTTTCCCAAATTCCTCTGAGTATTGCTCTCCTAGAGGGAGATATTAATCAGAAACACAACAAGAATGCCTGTGGAAAATTCCACCTCTCTGCGTTCCCACCCACTCCCCGCTTTCTCTCTCTGTTTTCACTCTGCGATTTTTTTTTTAATCCCTAGTTTCCTTCTCTGCTTTCTCACTTTCTCTCTAGTTTCTCACTTTCTCTTCAGTTTAGTTAGAAGTCTCACAACACCAGGTTAAAGTCCAACAGGTTTATTTGGTAGCAAAAGCCTCTAGCTTTCGGAGCACTGCTCCTTAGTCAGGTGAGTGAGAGTTCTGTTCACAAACAGGGCTTATAAAGACACAAACTCAATTTACAGAATAATGGTTGGAATGTGAGTCTTTACAGGTAATCAAGTCTTAAAGTTACAGACAATGTGAGTGGAGAGAGTGTTAAGCACAGGTTAAAGAAATGTGTATTGTCAGACAGGACAGTTAGTGAGATGTTGCAAACCCAGGCAAGTCATGGGGGTTACAGATAGTGCAACATGAACCCAAGATCCCGGTTGAGACAATGTCATAGCTACGAACACAGCTCGACAATCACCAGGTAAGAGTGTTCCCTTCCTGTTGGCGAACACTTCAGCGGTCACGGGCATTCAGCCTCTGACCTTTGGGTAAGCATTCTCCAAGGCGGCCTTCACAACACACGACAGCGCAGAGTCGCTGAGCAGAGACTGATAGCCAAGTTCCGCACACATGAGGACGGTCTCAACTGGGATCTTGGGTTCGTGTTGCACTATCTGTAACCCCCACAACTTGTCTGGGCTTGTAAAATCTCACTAACTTCCTTGTCTGAAAACAATACACATCTCTTTAACCCGTGCTTAACCCTTTCACAACTCACATTGTCTCTGTCTCTCTCTCTCTGCTTCTTTCTCTCTCCAGTTTTTCCCACACTCTCTATTTCCCACTCTCTCCCTATCCCTCTGTTTCCCACTCTCTCTCTATCTCTGTTTCCCACTCTCTCTCTCTCTCTCTGGATCTCTCTGTTTCCCACTCTCTCTCTATCTCTGTTTCCCACACTCTCTCTCTATCTCTCTGCTTCCCACTCTCTCTCTATCTCTCTGTTTCCCACTCTCTCTCTATCTCTCTGTTTCCCACTCTCTCTCTATCTCTGTTTCCCACTCTCTCTCTCTCTCTCTGGATCTCTCTGTTTCCCACTCTCTCTCTATCTCTCTGTCTCCCACTCTCTCTCTATCTCTGTTTCCCACTCTCTCTCTCTCTCTCTGTTTCCCACTCTCTCTCGATCTCTCTGTTTCCCACTCTCTCTATCTCTCTCTTTCCTACTCTCTCCCTATCTCTCTGTTTCCCACTCTCTCTATCTCTGTTTCCCACTCTCTCTCTAGCTCTCTGTTTCCCACTCTCTCTATCTCTCTGTTTCCCACTCTCTCTATCTCTGTTTCCTACTCTCTCTCTATCTCTGTTTCCCACTCTCTCTATCTCTGTTTCCCACTCTCTCTATCTCTGTTTCCCACTCTCTCTCTATTTCTCTGTTTCCCACTCTCTCTATCTCTCTGTTTCCCACTCTCTCTATCTGTTTCCCACTCTCTCTATCTCTCTGTTTCCCACTCTCTCTATCTCTCTCTTTCCCACTCTCTCTATCTCTCTGTTTCCCACTCTCTCTATCTCTCTGTTTCCCACTCTCTCTACCTCTGTTTCCCACTCTCTCTATCTCTGTTTCCCATTCTCTCTCTATCTCTCTGTTTCCCACTCTCTCTCTATCTCTCTGTGTCCCACTCTCTCTCTATCTCTCTGTTTCCCACTCTCTCTCTATCTCTGTTTCCAACACTCTCTCTCTATCTCTCTGTTTCCCACTCTCTCTCGATCTCTCTGTTTCCCACTCTCTCTCTATCTCTCTGTTTCCCACTCTCTCTCTATCTTTCTGGTTCCCACTCACTCTATCTCTGTTTCCCACTCTCTCTATCTCTCTGTTTCCCACTCTCTCTCTATCTCTGTTTCCCATTCTCTCTCTATCTCTCTGTTTCCCACTCTCTCTCTATCTCTGTGTCCCACTCTCTCTCGATCTCTGGTTTCCCACTCTCTCTCTATCTCTCTGTGTCCCACACTCTCTCTATCTCTCTGTTTCCCACTCTCTCTCTATCTCTCAGTTTCCCACTCTCTCTCTATCTCTCTGTGTCCCACACTCTCTCTATCTCTCTGTTTCCCACTCTCTCTCTATTTCCCACTCTCTCTCTATCTCTCAGTTTCCCACTCTCTCTCTATCTCTCTGTTTCCCGCTCTCTCTCTATCTCTCTGTTTCCCACTCTCTCTCTATCTCTCTGTTTCCCACACTCTCTCTCTCTATTTCCCACACTCTCTCTATCTCTCTGTTTCCCACACTCTGTCTATCTCTCTGTTTCCCACACTCTCTCTCTCTCTGTTTCCCACACTCTCTCTCTCTCTATTTCCCACACTCTCTCTATCTCTCTGTTTCCCACTCTCTCTCTATATCTCTGTTTCCCACTCTCTCTCTCTCCCTCTGTTTCCCACTCTCTCTATCTCTCTGTTTCCCACAATCTCTCTATCTCTCTGTTTCCCACTCTCTCTATCTCTCTGTTTCCCACTCTCTCTCTATCTCTCTGTTTCCCACTCTCTCTCTATCTCTCTCTTTCCCACTCTCTCTCTATCTCTGTTTCCCACTCTCTCTCTCTCTCTCTGTTTCACACTCTCTCTCGATCTCTCTGTTTCCCACTCTCTCTCTATCTCTCTGTTTCCCACTCTCTCTCTATCTCTCTGTTTCCCACTCTCTCTCTATCTCTGTTTCCCACTCTCTCTCTCTCTCTGTTCCCACTCTCTATCGATCTCTCTGTTTCCCACTCTCTCTATCTCTCTCTTTCCTACTCTCTCTCTATCTCTCTGTTTCCCACTCTCTCTATCTCTGTTTCCCACTCTCTCTCTAGCTCTCTGTTTCCCACTCTCTCTATCTCTCTGTTTCCCACTCTCTCTATCTCTCTGTTTCCCACTCTCTCTATCTCTGTTTTCCATTCTCTCTCTATCGCTCTGTGTCCCACACTCTCTATCTCTGTTTCCTACTCTCTCTCTATCTGTCTGTTTCCCACTCTCTCTATCTCTGTTTCCCACTCTCTCTCTATTTCTCTGTTTCCCACACTCTCTATCTCTCTGTTTCCCACTCTCTCTATCTCTCTGTTTCCCACTCGCTCTATCTCTGTTTCCCACTCTCTCTATCTCTCTGTTTCCCACTCTCTCTATCTCTCTGTTTCCCACTCTCTCAATCTCTGTTTCCCACTCTCTCTATCTCTGTTTCCCATTCTCTCTCTATCTCTCTGTTTCCCACTCTCTCTCTATCTCTCAGTTTCCCACTCTCTCTCTATCTCTCTGTGTCCCACACTCTCTCTATCTCTCTGTTTCCCACTCTCTCTCTAGCTGTCTGTTTCCCACTCTCTCTCTATCTCTCAGTTTCCCACTCTCTCGATCTCTCTGTTTCCCACACTCTCTCTATCTCTCTGTGTCCCACACTCTCTCTATCTCTCTGTTTCCCACTCTCTCTCTATCTCTCTGTGTCCCACACTCTCTCTATCTCTCTGTTTCCCACTCTCTCTATCTCTCTGTTTCCCACACTCTCTCTATCTCTCTGTGTCCCACACTCTCTCTATCTCTGTTTCCCACTATATCTCTCTGTGTCCCACACTCTCTCTATCTCTCTGTTTCCCACTCTCTCTATCTCTCTGTTTCCCACTCTCTCTCTATCTCTGTTTCCCATTCTCTCTCTATCTCTCTGTTTCCCACTCTCTCTCTATCTCTGTGTCCCACTCTCTCTCGATCTCTGGTTTCCACTCTCTCTCTATCTCTCTGTGTCCCACACTCTCTCTATCTCTCAGTTTCCCACTCTCTCTCTATCTCTCTGTGTCCCACACTCTCTCTATCTCTCTGTTTCCCACTCTCTCTCTATTTCCCACTCTCTCTCTATCTCTCAGTTTCCCACTCTCTCTCTATCTCTCTGTTTCCCGCTCTCTCTCTATCTCTCTGTTTCCCACTCTCTCTCTATCTCTCTGTTTCCGACACTCTCTCTCTCTATTTCCCACACTCTCTCTATCTCTCTGTTTCCCACACTCTGTCTATCTCTCTGTTTCCCACACTCTCTCTCTCTCTGTTTCCCACACTCTCTCTCTCTCTATTTCCCACACTCTCTCTATCTCTCTGTTTCCCACTCTCTCTCTATATCTCTGTTTCCCACTCTCTCTCTCTCCCTCTGTTTCCCACTCTCTCTATCTCTCTGTTTCCCACAATCTCTCTATCTCTCTGTTTCCCACTCTCTCTCTATCTCTCTGTTTCCCACTCGCTCTATATCTCTCTGTTTCCCACTCTCTCTCTATCTCTCTCTTTCCCACTCTCTCTCTATCTCTGTTTCCCACTCTCTCTCTCTCTCTCTGTTTCACACTCTCTCTCGATCTCTCTGTTTCCCACTCTCTCTCTATCTCTCTGTTTCCCACTCTCTCTCTATCTCTCTGTTTCCCACTCTCTCTCTATCTCTGTTTCCCACTCTCTCTCTCTCTCTGTTTCCCACTCTCTATCGATCTCTCTGTTTCCCACTCTCTCTATCTCTCTCTTTCCTACTCTCTCTCTATCTCTCTGTTTCCCACTCTCTCTATCTCTGTTTCCCACTCTCTCTCTAGCTCTCTGTTTCCCACTCTCTCTATCTCTCTGTTTCCCACTCTCTCTATCTCTCTGTTTCCCACTCTCTCTATCTCTGTTTCCCATTCTCTCTCTATCTCTCTGTGTCCCACACTCTCTATCTCTGTTTCCTACTCTCTCTCTATCTCTCTGTTTCCCACTCTCTCTATCTCTGTTTCCCACTCTCTCTCTATTTCTCTGTTTCCCACTCTCTCTATCTCTCTGTTTCCCACTCTCTCTATCTCTCTGTTTCCCACTCGCTCTATCTCTGTTTCCCACTCTCTCTATCTCTCTGTTTCCCACTCTCTCTATCTCTCTGTTTCCCACTCTCTCAATCTCTGTTTCCCACTCTCTCTATCTCTGTTTCCCATTCTCTCTCTATCTCATTGTTTCCCACTCTCTCTCTATCTCTCAGTTTCCCACTCTCTCTCTATCTCTCTGTGTCCCACACTCTCTCTATCTCTCTGTTTCCCACTCTCTCTCTAGCTGTCTGTTTCCCACTCTCTCTCTATCTCTCAGTTTCCCACTCTCTCGATCTCTCTGTTTCCCACACTCTCTCTATCTCTCTGTGTCCCACACTCTCTCTATCTCTCTGTTTCCCACTCTCTCTCTATCTCTCTGTGTCCCACACTCTCTCTATCTCTCTGTTTCCCACTCTCTCTATCTCTCTGTTTCCCACACTCTCTCTATCTCTCTGTGTCCCACACTCTCTCTATCTCTGTTTCCCACTATCTCTCTCTGTGTCCCACACTCTCTCTATCTCTCTGTTTCCCACTCTCTCTATCTCTCTGTTTCCCACACTCTCTATCTCTCTGTTTCCCACTCTCTCCCTATCTCTCTGTGTCCCACTCTCTCTCTATCTCTCTGTGTCCCACACTCTCTCTATCTCTCTGTGTCCCACACTCTCTCTATCTCTCTGTTTCCCACTCTCTCTATCTCTCTGTTTCCCACTCTCTCTCTATCTCTCTGTGTCCCACACTCTCTCTATCTCTCTGTGTCCCACATTCTCTCTATCTCTCTGTTTTCCACTCTCTCTCTATCTCTGTTTCCCACACTCTCTCTCTATCTCTCTGTTTCCCACACTCTCTCTCTATCTCTCTGTTTCCCACTCTCTCTCTATCTCTCTGTTTCCCACTCTCTCTCTATCTCTGTTTCCCATTCTCTCTCTATCTCTCTATTTCCCACTCTCTCTCTATCTCTCTGTGTCCCACTCTCTCTCGATCTCTCAGTTTCCCACTCTCTCTCTATCTCTCTGTGTCCCTCACTCTCTCTATCTCTCTGTTTCCCACTCTCTCTCTATCTCTCTGTTTCCCACTCTCTCTCTATCTCTCAGTTTCCCACTCTCTCTCTATCTCTCTGTGTCCCACACTCTCTCTATCTCTCTGTTTCCCACTCTCTCTCTATCTCTCTGTTTCCCACTCTCTCTCTATCTCTCAGTTTCCCACTCTCTGTTTCCCAATCTCTCTCTATCTCTCTGTTTCCCACTCTCTCTCTATCTCTCTGTGTCCCACACTCTCTCTATCTCACTGTGTCCCACATTCTCTCTATCTCTCTGTTTCCCACTGTCTCTCTATCTCTCTGTGTCCCACTCTCTCTCTATCTCTCTGTGTCCCACACTCTCTCTATCTCTCTGTGTCCCACACTCTCTCTATCTCTCTGTTTCCCACACTCTCTCTATCTCTCTGTGTCCCACTCTCTCTATCTCTCTGTGTCCCACACTCTCTCTGTCTCACCGTGTCCCACACTCTCTCTATCTCTCTGTTTCCCACTCTCTCTATCTTTCTGTGTCCCACTCTCTCTCTATCTCTCTGTGTCCCACTCTCTCTCTATCTCTCTGTGTCCCACACTCTCTCTATCTCTCTGTTTCCCACGCTCTCTATCTCTGTGTCCCACACTCTCTCTATCTCTCTGATTCCCACTCTCTCTCTATCTCTCTGTGTCCCACACTCTCTCTATCTCTCTGTTTCCCACTCTCTCTGTCTCTCTGTTTCCCACTCTCTTTCTATCTCTCTGCGTCACACTCTCTCTCTATCTCTCTGTGTCCCACACTCTCTCTATCTCTGTTTCCCACTCTCTCTATCTCTCTGTTTCCCACTCTCTCTCTAACTCTCTGTGTCCCACACTCTCTATCTCTGTTTCCTACTCTCTCTCTATCTCTCTGTTTCCCACTCTCTCTATCTCTGTTTCCCACTCTCTCTCTATTTCTCTGTTTCCCACTCTCTCTCTATCTCTCTGTTTCCCACTCTCTCTATCTCTCTGTTTCCCACTCTCTCTATCTCTGTTTCCCACTCTCTCTATCTCTCTGTTTCCCACTCTCTCTATCTCTCTGTTTCCCACTCTCTCTATCTCTGTTTCCCACTCTCTCTCTATCTCTCTGCGTCACACTGTCTCTCTATCTCTCTGTGTCCCACACTCTCTCTATCTCTGTTTCCCACTCTCTCTATCTCTCTGTTTCCCACTCTCTCTCTAACTCTCTGTGTCCCACACTCTCTATCTCTGTTTCCTACTCTCTCTCTATCTCTCTGTTTCCCACTCTCTCTATCTCTGTTTCCCACTCTCTCTCTATTTCTCTGTTTCCCACTCTCTCTATCTCTCTGTTTCCCACTCTCTCTATCTCTCTGTTTCCCATTCTCTCTATCTCTGTTTCCCACTCTCTCTATCTCTCTGTTTCCCACTCTCTCTATCTCTCTGTTTCCCACTCTCTCTATCTCTCTGTTTCCCACTTTCTCTACCTCTGTTTCCCACTCTCTCTATCTCTGTTTCCCATTCTCTCTCTATCTCTCTGTTTCCCACTCTCGCTCTATCTCTCTGTGTCCCACTCTCTCTCTATCTCTCTGTTTCCCACTCTCTCTCTATCTCTGTTTCCCACACTCTCTCTCTATCTCTCTGTTTCCCACTCTCTCTCTATCTCTCTGTTTCCCACTCTCTCTCTATCTTTCTGGTTCCCACTCTCTCTATCTCTGTTTCCCACTCTCTCTATCTCTCTGTTTCCCACTCTCTCTCTATCTCTGTTTCCCATTCTCTCTCTATCTCTCTGTTACCCACTCTCTCTCTATCTCTGTGTCCCACTCTCTCTCGATCTCTCTGTTTCCCACTCTCTCTCTATCTCTCAGTTTCCCACTCTCTCTCTATCTCTCTGTGTCCCACACTCTCTCTATCTCTCTGTTTCCCACTCTCTCTCTATCTCTCTGTTTCCCACTCTCTCTCTATCTCTCAGTTTCCCACTCTCTCTCTATCTCTCTGTTTCCCACTCTCTCTCTATCTCTCTGTTTCCCACACTCTCTCTCTCTCTATTTCCCACACTCTCTCTATCTCTCTGTTTCCCACACTCTGTCTATCTCTCTGTTTCCCACACTCTCTCTCTGTCTATTTCCTACACTCTCTCTATCTCTCTGTTTCCCACTCTCTCTCTATCTCTCTGTTTCCCACTCTCTCTCTCTCCCTCTGTTTCCCACTCTCTCTATCTCTCTGTTTCCCACAAACTCTCTATCTCTCTGTTTCCCACTCTCTCTCTATCTCTCTGTTTCCCACTCTCTCTATCTCTCTGCTTCCCACTCTCTCTCTATCTCTCTGTTTCCCACTCTCTCTCTATCTCTGTTTCCCACTCTCTCTCTCTCTCTCTGTTTCACACTCTCTCTCGATCTCTCTGTTTCCCACTCTCTCTCTATCTCTGTTTCCCACTCTCTCTCTCTCTCTGTTTCCCACTCTCTCTCGATCTCTCTGTTTCCCACTCTCTCTATCTCTCTCTTTCCTACTCTCTCTCTATCTCTCTGTTTCCCACTCTCTCTATCTCTGTTTTCCACTCTCTCTAACTCTCTGTTTCCCACTCTCTCTATCTCTCTGTTTCCCACTCTCTCTATCTCTCTGTTTCCCACTCTCTCTATCTCTCTGTTTCCCACTCTCTCTATATCTCTGTTTCCCACTCTCTCTATCTCTGTTTCCGATTCTCTCTCTATCCCTCTGTTTCCCACTCTCTCTCTAAATCTCAGTTTCCCACTCTCTCTCTATCTCTCTGTGTCCCACACTCTCTCTATCTCTCTGTTTCCCACTGTCTCTCTAGCTCTCTGTTTCCCACTCTCTCTCTATCTCTCAGTTTCCCACTCTCTCGATCTCTCTGTTTCCCACACTCTCTCTATCTCTCTGTGTCCCACACTCTCTCTATCTCTCTGTTTCCCACTCTCTCTCTATCTCTCTGTGTCCCACACTCTCTCTATCTCTCTGTTTCCCACTCTCTCTATCTCTCTGTTTCCCACATTCTCTCTATCTCTCTGTGTCCCACACTATCTCTATCCCTGTTTCCCACTCTCTCTCTGTGTCCCACACTCTCTCTATCTCTCTGTTTCCCACTCTCTCTATGTCTCTGTTTCCCACTCTCTCTATCTCTCTGTTTCCCACTCTCTCTCTATCTCTCTGTGTCCCACTCTCTCTCTATCTCTCTGTGTCCCACACTCTCTCTATCTCTCTGTTTCCCACTCTCTCTATCTCTCTGTTTCCCACTCTCTCTCTATCTCTCTGTGTCCCACACTCTCTCTATCTCTCTGTGTCCCACATTCTCTCTATCTCTCTGTTTCCCACTCTCTCTCTATCTCTGTTTCCCACACTCTCTCTCTATCTCTCTGTTTCCCACTCTCTCTCTATCTCTCTGTTTCCCACTCTCTCTCTATCTCTCTGTTTCCCACTCTCTCTCTATCTTTCTGTTTCCCACTCTCTCTATCTCTGTTTCCCACTCTCTCTATCTCTCTGTTTCCCACTCTCTCTCTATCTCTGTTTCCCATTCTCTCTCTATCTCTCTGTTTCCCACTCTCTCTCGATCTCTCAGTTTCCCACTCTCTCTCTATCTCTCTGTGACCCACACTCTCTCTATCTCTCTGTTTCCCACTCTCTCTCTATCTCTCTGTTTCCCACTCTCTCTCTATCTCTCAGTTTCCCACTCTCTCTATATCTCTCTGTGTCCCACACTCTCTCTATCTCTCTGTTTCCCACTCTCTCTCTATCTCTCTGTTTCCCACTCTCTCTCTATCTCTCAGTGTCCCACTCTCTGATTCCCAATCTCTCTCTATCTCTCTGTGTCCCACACTCTCTCTATCTCTTTGTGTCCCACTCTCTCTCTATCTCTCTGTGTCCCACACTCTCTCTATCTCGCTGTTTCCCACGCTCTCTATCTCTCTGTGTCCCACACTCTCTCTATCTCTCTGATTCCCACTCTCTCTCTATCTCTCTGTGTCCCACACTCTCTCTATCTCTCTGTTTCCCACTCTCTCTATCTCTCTGTTTCCCACTCTCTCTCTATCTCTCTGCGTCACACTCTCTCTCTATATCTCTGTGTCCCACACTCTCTCTATCTCTCTGTGTCCCACACTCTCTCTATCTCTCTGTTTCCCACTCTCTCTCTATCTCTCTGTGTCCCACTCTCTCTCTATCTCTCTGTGTCCCACACTCTCTCTATCTCTCTGTGTCCCACACTCTCTCTATCTCTCTGTTTCCCACTCTCTCGATCTCTCTGTTTCCCACACTCTCTCTATCTCTCTGTGTCCCACACTCTCTCTATCTCTCTGTTTCCCACTCTCTCTCTATCTCTCTGTGTCCCACACTCTCTCTATCTCTCTGTTTCCCAGTCTCTCTATCTCTCTGTGTCCCACACTCTCTCTATCTCTCTGTGTCCCACTCTCTCTCTATCTCTCTGTTTCCCACTCCCTCTATCTCTCTGTGTCCCACTCTCTCTCTATCTCTCTGTTTCCCACACTCTCTCTATCTCTCTGTGTCCCACTCTCTCTCTATCTCTCTGTTTCGCACTCTCTCTATCTCTCTGTGTCCCACACTCTCTCTATCTCTCTGTGTCCCACTCTCTCTCTATCTCTCTGTTTCCCACTCTCTCTATCTCTCTGTGTCCCACTCTCTCTCTATCTCTCTGTTTCCCACTCTCTCTATCTCTCTGTGTCCCACTCTCTCTCTATCTCTCTGTGTCCCACTCTCTCTATCTCTCTGTTTCCCAAACTCTCTCTATCTCTCTGTTTCCCACTCTCTCTATCTCTCTGTTTCCCACTCTCTCTCTATCTCTCTGTTTCCCACTCTCTCTCTATCTCACTGTGTTCCACACTCTCTCTATCTCTCTGTGTCCCACACTCTCTGTATCTCTCTGTTTCCCACTCTCTCTATCTCTCTGTTTCCCACTCTCTCTCTATCTCTCTGTGTCCCACTCTCTCTCTATCTCTCTGTCCCACACTCTCTCTATCTCTCTGTGTCCCACACTCTCTCTATCTCTCTGTGTCCCACACTCTCTCTATCTCTCTGTGTCCCACTCTCTCTCTATCTCTCTGTTTCCCACTCTCTCTATCTCTCTGTGTCCCACACTCTCTCTATCTCTCTGTGTCCCACTCTCTCTCTATCTCTCTGTTTCCCACTCTCTCTATCTCTCTGTGTCCCACTCTCTCTCTATCTCTCTGTTTCCCACTCTCTCTATCTCTCTGTGTCCCACTCTCTCTCTATCTCTCTGTTTCCCACTCTCTCTATCTCTCTGTGTCCCACACTCTCTCTATCTCTCTGTGTCCCACTCTCTCTCTATCTCTCTGTTTCCCACTTTCTCTATCTCTCTGTGTCCCACTCTCTCTCTATCTCTCTGTTTCCCACTCTCTCTATCTCTCTGTGTCCCACTCTCTCTCTATCTCTCTGTGTCCCACACTCTCTCTATCTCTCTGTGTCCCACTCTCTCTATCTCTCTGTTTCCCAAACTCTCTCTATCTCTCTGTTTCCCACTCTCTCTATCTCTCTGTTTCCCACTCTCTCTCTATCTCTCTGTTTCCCACTCTCTCTCTATCTCACTGTGTTCCACACTCTCTCTATCTCTCTGTGTCCCACACTCTCTGTATCTCTCTGTTTCCCACTCTCTCTATCTCTCTGTTTCCCACTCTCTCTCTATCTCTCTGTGTCCCACTCTCTCTCTATCTCTCTGTCCCACACTCTCTCTATCTCTCTGTGTCCCACACTCTCTCTATCTCTCTGTGTCCCACACTCTCTCTATCTCTCTGTGTCCCACTCTCTCTCTATCTCTCTGTTTCCCACTCTCTCTATCTCTCTGTGTCCCACACTCTCTCTATCTCTCTGTGTCCCACTCTCTCTCTATCTCTCTGTTTCCCACTCTCTCTATCTCTCTGTGTCCCACTCTCTCTCTATCTCTCTGTTTCCCAATCTCTCTATCTCTCTGTGTCCCACTCTCTCTCTATCTCTCTGTTTCCCACACTCTCTCTATCTCTCTGTGTCCCACTCTCTCTATCTCTCTGTTTCCCAAACTCTCTCTATCTCTCTGTTTCCCACTCTCTCTATCTCTCTGTTTCCCACTCTCTCTCTATCTCTCTGTTTCCCACTCTCTCTCTATCTCACTGTGTTCCACACTCTCTCTATCTCTCTGTGTCCCACACTCTCTGTATCTCTCTGTTTCCCACTCTCTCTATCTCTCTGTTTCCCACTCTCTCTCTATCTCTCTGTGTCCCACTCTCTCTATCTCTCTGTCCCACACTCTCTCTATCTCTCTGTGTCCCACACTCTCTCTATCTCTCTGTGTCCCACACTCTCTCTATCTCTCCGTGTCCCACACTCTCTCTATCTCTCTGTTTCCCACTCTCTATCTCTCTGTTTCCCACTCTCTCTATCTCTCTGCTTCCCACTCTCTCTCTATCTCTCTGTTTCCCACTCTCTCTCTATCTCTGTTTCCCACTCTCTCTCTCTCTCTCTGTTTCACACTCTCTCTCGATCTCTCTGTTTCCCACTCTCTCTCTATCTCTGTCTCCCACTCTCTCTCTCTCTCTGTTTCCCACTCTCTCTCGATCTCTCTGTTTCCCACTCTCTCTATCTCTCTGTTTCCCACACTCTCTCTCTGTCTATTTCCTACACTCTCTCTATCTCTCTGTTTCCCACTCTCTCTCTATCTCTCTGTTTCCCACTCTCTCTCTCTCCCTCTGTTTCCCACTCTCTCTATCTCTCTGTTTCCCACAAACTCTCTATCTCTCTGTTTCCCACTCTCTCTCTATCTCTCTGTTTCCCACTCTCTCTATCTCTCTGCTTCCCACTCTCTCTCTATCTCTCTGTTTCCCACTCTCTCTCTATCTCTGTTTCCCACTCTCTCTCTCTCTCTCTGTTTCACACTCTCTCTCGATCTCTCTGTTTCCCACTCTCTCTCTATCTCTGTTTCCCACTCTCTCTCTCTCTCTGTTTCCCACTCTCTCTCGATCTCTCTGTTTCCCACTCTCTCTATCTCTCTCTTTCCTACTCTCTCTCTATCTCTCTGTTTCCCACTCTCTCTATCTCTGTTTTCCACTCTCTCTAACTCTCTGTTTCCCACTCTCTCTATCTCTCTGTTTCCCACTATCTCTATCTCTCTGTTTCCCACTCTCTCTATCTCTCTGTTTCCCACTCTCTCTATCTCTCTGTTTCCCACTCTCTCTATCTCTGTTTCCCATTGTCTCTCTATCTCTCTGTTTCCCACTCTCTCTCTAAATCTCAGTTTCCCACTCTCTCTCTATCTCTCTGTGTCCCACACTCTCTCTATCTCTCTGTTTCCCACTGTCTCTCTAGCTCTCTGTTTCCCACTCTCTCTCTATCTCTCAGTTTCCCACTCTCTCGATCTCTCTGTTTCCCACACTCTCTCTATCTCTCTGTGTCCCACACTCTCTCTATCTCTCTGTTTCCCACTCTCTCTCTATCTCTCTGTGTCCCACACTCTCTCTATCTCTCTGTTTCCCACTCTCTCTATCTCTCTGTTTCCCACATTCTCTCTATCTCTCTGTGTTCCACACTATCTCTATCCCTGTTTCCCACTCTCTCTCTGTGTCCCACACTCTCTCTATCTCTCTGTTTCCCACTCTCTCTATGTCTCTGTTTCCCACTCTCTCTATCTCTCTGTTTCCCACTCTCTCTCTATCTCTCTGTGTCCCACTCTCTCTCTATCTCTCTGTGTCCCACACTCTCTCTATCTCTCTGTTTCCCACTCTCTCTATCTCTCTGTTTCCCACTCTCTCTCTATCTCTCTGTGTCCCACACTCTCTCTATCTCTCTGTGTCCCACATTCTCTCTATCTCTCTGTTTCCCACTCTCTCTCTATCTCTGTTTCCCACACTCTCTCTCTATCTCTCTGTTTCCCACTCTCTCTCTATCTCTCTGTTTCCCACTCTCTCTCTATCTCTCTGTTTCCCACTCTCTCTCTATCTTTCTGTTTCCCACTCTCTCTATCTCTGTTTCCCACTCTCTCTATCTCTCTGTTTCCCACTCTCTCTCTATCTCTGTTTCCCATTCTCTCTCTATCTCTCTGTTTCCCACTCTCTCTCGATCTCTCAGTTTCCCACTCTCTCTCTATCTCTCTGTGACCCACACTCTCTCTATCTCTCTGTTTCCCACTCTCTCTCTATCTCTCTGTTTCCCACTCTCTCTCTATCTCTCAGTTTCCCACTCTCTCTATATCTCTCTGTGTCCCACACTCTCTCTATCTCTCTGTTTCCCACTCTCTCTCTATCTCTCTGTTTCCCACTCTCTCTCTATCTCTCAGTGTCCCACTCTCTGATTCCCAATCTCTCTCTATCTCTCTGTGTCCCACACTCTCTCTATCTCTTTGTGTCCCACTCTCTCTCTATCTCTCTGTGTCCCACACTCTCTCTATCTCGCTGTTTCCCACGCTCTCTATCTCTCTGTGTCCCACACTCTCTCTATCTCTCTGATTCCCACTCTCTCTCTATCTCTCTGTGTCCCACACTCTCTCTATCTCTCTGTTTCCCACTCTCTCTATCTCTCTGTTTCCCACTCTCTCTCTATCTCTCTGCGTCACACTCCCTCTCTATATCTCTGTGTCCCACACTCTCTCTATCTCTCTGTGTCCCACACTCTCTCTATCTCTCTGTTTCCCACTCTCTCTCTATCTCTCTGTGTCCCACTCTCTCTCTATCTCTCTGTGTCCCACACTCTCTCTATCTCTCTGTGTCCCACACTCTCTCTATCTCTCTGTTTCCCACTCTCTCGATCTCTCTGTTTCCCACACTCTCTCTATCTCTCTGTGTCCCACACTCTCTCTATCTCTCTGTTTCCCACTCTCTCTCTATCTCTCTGTGTCCCACACTCTCTCTATCTCTCTGTTTCCCAGTCTCTCTATCTCTCTGTTTCCCACTCTCTCTATCTCTCTGTGTCCCACACTCTCTCTATCTCTCTGTTTCAAACACTCTCTCTATCTCTCTGTGTCCCACTCTCTCTCTATCTCTGTTTCCCACTCTCTCTATCTCTCTGTGTCCCACACTCTCTCTATCTCTCTGTGTCCCACTCTCTCTCTATCTCTCTGTTTCCCACTCCCTCTATCTCTCTGTGTCCCACTCTCTCTCTATCTCTCTGTTTCCCACACTCTCTCTATCTCTCTGTGTCCCACTCTCTCTCTATCTCTCTGTTTCCCACTCTCTCTATCTCTCTGTGTCCCACACTCTCTCTATCTCTCTGTGTCCCACTCTCTCTCTATCTCTCTGTTTCCCACTCTCTCTATCTCTCTGTGTCCCACTCTCTCTCTATCTCTCTGTTTCCCACTCTCTCTATCTCTCTGTGTCCCACTCTCTCTCTATCTCTCTGTTTCCCACACTCTCTCTATCTCTCTGTGTCCCACTCTCTCTATCTCTCTGTTTCCCAAACTCTCTCTATCTCTCTGTTTCCCACTCTCTCTATCTCTCTGTTTCCCACTCTCTCTCTATCTCTCTGTTTCCCACTCTCTCTCTATCTCACTGTGTTCCACACTCTCTCTATCTCTCTGTGTCCCACACTCTCTGTATCTCTCTGTTTCCCACTCTCTCTATCTCTCTGTTTCCCACTCTCTCTCTATCTCTCTGTGTCCCACTCTCTCTCTATCTCTCTGTCCCACACTCTCTCTATCTCTCTGTGTCCCACACTCTCTCTATCTCTCTGTGTCCCACACTCTCTCTATCTCTCTGTGTCCCACTCTCTCTCTATCTCTCTGTTTCCCACTCTCTCTATCTCTCTGTGTCCCACACTCTCTCTATCTCTCTGTGTCCCACTCTCTCTCTATCTCTCTGTTTCCCACTCTCTCTATCTCTCTGTGTCCCACTCTCTCTCTATCTCTCTGTTTCCCACTCTCTCTATCTCTCTGTGTCCCACTCTCTCTCTATCTCTCTGTTTCCCACACTCTCTCTATCTCTCTGTGTCCCACTCTCTCTATCTCTCTGTTTCCCACTCTCTCTATCTCTCTGTTTCCCACTCTCTCTCTATCTCTCTGTTTCCCACTCTCTCTCTATCTCACTGTGTTCCACACTCTCTCTATCTCTCTGTGTCCCACACTCTCTGTATCTCTCTGTTTCCCACTCTCTCTATCTCTCTGTTTCCCACTCTCTCTCTATCTCTCTGTGTCCCACTCTCTCTATCTCTCTGTCCCACACTCTCTCTATCTCTCTGTGTCCCACACTCTCTCTATCTCTCTGTGTCCCACACTCTCTCTATCTCTCCGTGTCCCACACTCTCTCTATCTCTCTGTTTCCCACTCTCTATCTCTCTGTTTCCCACTCTCTCTATCTCTCTGCTTCCCACTCTCTCTCTATCTCTCTGTTTCCCACTCTATCTCTATCTCTGTTTCCCACTCTCTCTCTCTCTCTCTGTTTCACACTCTCTCTCGATCTCTCTGTTTCCCACTCTCTCTCTATCTCTGTCTCCCACTCTCTCTCTCTCTCTGTTTCCCACTCTCTCTCGATCTCTCTGTTTCCCACTCTCTCTCTCTGTCTATTTCCTACACTCTCTCTATCTCTCTGTTTCCCACTCTCTCTCTATCTCTCTGTTTCCCACTCTCTCTCTCTCCCTCTGTTTCCCACTCTCTCTATCTCTCTGTTTCCCACAAACTCTCTATCTCTCTGTTTCCCACTCTCTCTCTATCTCTCTGTTTCCCACTCTCTCTATCTCTCTGCTTCCCACTCTCTCTCTATCTCTCTGTTTCCCACTCTCTCTCTATCTCTGTTTCCCACTCTCTCTCTCTCTCTCTGTTTCACACTCTCTCTCGATCTCTCTGTTTCCCACTCTCTCTCTATCTCTGTTTCCCACTCTCTCTCTCTCTCTGTTTCCCACTCTCTCTCGATCTCTCTGTTTCCCACTCTCTCTATCTCTCTCTTTCCTACTCTCTCTCTATCTCTCTGTTTCCCACTCTCTCTATCTCTGTTTTCCACTCTCTCTAACTCTCTGTTTCCCACTCTCTCTATCTCTCTGTTTCCCACTCTCTCTATCTCTCTGTTTCCCACTCTCTCTATCTCTCTGTTTCCCACTCTCTCTATCTCTCTGTTTCCCACTCTCTCTATCTCTGTTTCCCATTCTCTCTCTATTTCTCTGTTTCCCACTCTCTCTCTAAATCTCAGTTTCCCACTCTCTCTCTATCTCTCTGTGTCCCACACTCTCTCTATCTCTCTGTTTCCCACTGTCTCTCTAGCTCTCTGTTTCCCACTCTCTCTCTATCTCTCAGTTTCCCACTCTCTCGATCTCTCTGTTTCCCACACTCTCTCTATCTCTCTTTGTCCCACACTCTCTCTATCTCTCTGTTTCCCACTCTCTCTCTATCTCTCTGTGTCCCACACTCTCTCTATCTCTCTGTTTCCCACTCTCTCTATCTCTCTGTTTCCCACATTCTCTCTATCTCTCTGTGTCCCACACTATCTCTTTCCCTGTTTCCCACTCTCTCTCTGTGTCCCACACTCTCTCTATCTCTCTGTTTCCCACTCTCTCTATGTCTCTGTTTCCCACTCTCTCTATCTCTCTGTTTCCCACTCTCTCTCTATCTCTCAGTTTCCCACTCTCTCTATATCTCTCTGTGTCCCACACTCTCTCTATCTCTCTGTTTCCCACTCTCTCTCTATCTCTCTGTTTCCCACTCTCTCTCTATCTCTCAGTGTCCCACTCTCTGATTCCCAATCTCTCTCTATCTCTCTGTGTCCCACACTCTCTCTATCTCTTTGTGTCCCACTCTCTCTCTATCTCTCTGTGTCCCACACTCTCTCTATCTCGCTGTTTCCCACGCTCTCTATCTCTCTGTGTCCCACACTCTCTCTATCTCTCTGATTCCCACTCTCTCTCTATCTCTCTGTGTCCCACACTCTCTCTATCTCTCTGTTTCCCACTCTCTCTATCTCTCTGTTTCCCACTCTCTCTCTATCTCTCTGCGTCACACTCTCTCTCTATATCTCTGTGTCCCACACTCTCTCTATCTCTCTGTGTCCCACACTCTCTCTATCTCTCTGTTTCCCACTCTCTCTCTATCTCTCTGTGTCCCACTCTCTCTCTATCTCTCTGTGTCCCACACTCTCTCTATCTCTCTGTGTCCCACACTCTCTCTATCTCTCTGTTTCCCACTCTCTCGATCTCTCTGTTTCCCACACTCTCTCTATCTCTCTGTGTCCCACACTCTCTCTATCTCTCTGTTTCCCAGTCTCTCTATCTCTCTGTTTCCCACTCTCTCTATCTCTCTGTGTCCCACACTCTCTCTATCTCTCTGTTTCAAACACTCTCTCTATCTCTCTGTGTCCCACTCTCTCTCTATCTCTGTTTCCCACTCTCTCTATCTCTCTGTGTCCCACACTCTCTCTATCTCTCTGTGTCCCACTCTCTCTCTATCTCTCTGTTTCCCACTCCCTCTATCTCTCTGTGTCCCACTCTCTCTCTATCTCTCTGTTTCCCACACTCTCTCTATCTCTCTGTGTCCCACTCTCTCTCTATCTCTCTGTTTCCCACTCTCTCTATCTCTCTGTGTCCCACACTCTCTCTATCTCTCTGTGTCCCACTCTCTCTCTATCTCTCTGTTTCCCACTCTCTCTATCTCTCTGTGTCCCACTCTCTCTCTATCTCTCTGTTTCCCACTCTCTCTATCTCTCTGTGTCCCACTCTCTCTCTATCTCTCTGTTTCCCACACTCTCTCTATCTCTCTGTGTCCCACTCTCTCTATCTCTCTGTTTCCCAAACTCTCTCTATCTCTCTGTTTCCCACTCTCTCTATCTCTCTGTTTCCCACTCTCTCTCTATCTCTCTGTTTCCCACTCTCTCTCTATCTCACTGTGTTCCACACTCTCTCTATCTCTCTGTGTCCCACACTCTCTGTATCTCTCTGTTTCCCACTCTCTCTATCTCTCTGTTTCCCACTCTCTCTCTATCTCTCTGTGTCCCACTCTCTCTCTATCTCTCTGTCCCACACTCTCTCTATCTCTCTGTGTCCCACACTCTCTCTATCTCTCTGTGTCCCACACTCTCTCTATCTCTCTGTGTCCCACTCTCTCTCTATCTCTCTGTTTCCCACTCTCTCTATCTCTCTGTGTCCCACACTCTCTCTATCTCTCTGTGTCCCACTCTCTCTCTATCTCTCTGTTTCCCACTCTCTCTATCTCTCTGTGTCCCACTCTCTCTCTATCTCTCTGATTCCCACTCTCTCTATCTCTCTGTGTCCCACTCTCTCTCTATCTCTCTGTTTCCCACACTCTCTCTATCTCTCTGTGTCCCACTCTCTCTATCTCTCTGTTTCCCAAACTCTCTCTATCTCTCTGTTTCCCACTCTCTCTATCTCTCTGTTTCCCACTCTCTCTCTATCTCTCTGTTTCCCACTCTCTCTCTATCTCACTGTGTTCCACACTCTCTCTATCTCTCTGTGTCCCACACTCTCTGTATCTCTCTGTTTCCCACTCTCTCTATCTCTCTGTTTCCCACTCTCTCTCTATCTCTCTGTGTCCCACTCTCTCTATCTCTCTGTCCCACACTCTCTCTATCTCTCTGTGTCCCACACTCTCTCTATCTCTCTGTGTCCCACACTCTCTCTATCTCTCCGTGTCCCACACTCTCTCTATCTCTCTGTTTCCCACTCTCTATCTCTCTGTTTCCCACTCTCTCTATCTCTCTGCTTCCCACTCTCTCTCTATCTCTCTGTTTCCCACTCTCTCTCTATCTCTGTTTCCCACTCTCTCTCTCTCTCTCTGTTTCACACTCTCTCTCGATCTCTCTGTTTCCCACTCTCTCTCTATCTCTGTCTCCCACTCTCTCTCTCTCTCTGTTTCCCACTCTCTCTCGATCTCTCTGTTTCCCACTCTCTCTATCTCTCTCTTTCCTACTCTCTCTCTATCTCTCTGTTTCCCACTCTCTCTATCTCTGTTTCCCACTCTCTCTATCTCTCTGTTTCCCACTCTCTCTATCTCTCTGTTTCCCACTCTCTCTATCTCTCTGTTTCCCACTCTCTCTATCTCTCTGTTTCCCACTCTCTCTATCTCTCTGTTTCCCACTCTCTCTATCTCTGATTCCCATTCTCTCTCTGTCTCTCTGTTTCCCACTCTCTCTCTAAATCTCAGTTTCCCACTCTCTCTCTATCTCTCTGTGTCCCACACTCTCTCGATCTCTCTGTTTCCCACTCTCTCTCTAGCTCTCTGTTTCCCACTCTCTCTCTATCTCTCAGTGTCCCACTCTCTCGATCTCTCTGTTTCCCACACTCTCTCTATCTCTCTGTGTCCCACACTCTCTCTATCTCTCTGTTTCCCACTCTCTCTATCTCTCTGTTTCCCACATTCTCTCTATCTCTCTGTGTCCCACACTCTCTCTATCTCTGTTTCCCACTCTCTCTCTGTGTCCCACACTCTCTCTATCTCTCTGTTTCCCACTCTCTCTATGTCTCTGTTTCCCACTCTCATATCTCTCTGTTTCCCACTCTCTCTCTATCTCTCTGTATCCCACTCTCTCTCTATCTCTCTGTGTCCCACACTCTCTCTATCTCTCTGTTTCCCACTCTCTCTATCTCTCTGTTTCCCACTCTCTCTCTATCTCTCTGTGTCCCACACTCTCTCTATCTCTCTGTGTCCCACATTCTCTCTATCTCTCTGTTTCCCACTCTCTCTCTATCTCTGTTTCCCACACTCTCTCTCTATCTCTCTGTTTCCCACTCTCTCTCTATCTCTCTGTTTCCCACTCTCTCTCTATCTCTCTGTTTCCCACTCTCTCTCTATCTTTCTGTTTCCCACTCTCTCTATCTCTGTTTCCCACTCTCTCTATCTCTCTGTTTCCCACTCTCTCTCTATCTCTGTTTCCCATTCTCTCTCTATCTCTCTGTTTCCTACTCTCTCTCGATCTCTCAGTTTCCCACTCTCTCTCTATCTCTCTGTGACCCACACTCTCTCTATCTCTCTGTTTCCCACTCTCTCTCTATCTCTCTGTTTCCCACTCTCTCTCTATCTCTCAGTTTCCCACTCTCTCTATATCTCTCTGTGTCCCACACTCTCTCTATCTCTCTGTTTCCCACTCTCTCTCTATCTCTCTGTTTCCCACTCTCTCTCTATCTCTCAGTGTCCCACTCTCTGTTTCCCAATCTCTCTCTATCTCTCTGTTTCCCACTCTCTCTCTATCTCTCTGTGTCCCACACTCTCTCTATCTCTTTGTGTCTCACTCTCTCTCTATCTCTCTGTGTCCCACACTCTCTCTATCTCTCTGTTTCCCACGCTCTCTATCTCTCTGTGTCCCACACTCTCTCTATCTCTCTGATTCCCACTCTCTCTCTATCTCTCTGTGTCCCACACTCTCTCTATCTCTCTGTTTCCCACTCTCTCTATCTCTCTGTTTCCCACTCTCTCTCTATCTCTCTGCGTCACACTCTCTCTCTCTATATCTCTGTGTCCCACACTCTCTCTATCTCTCTGTGTCCCACACTCTCTCTATCTCTCTGTTTCCCACTCTCTCTCTATCTCTCTGTGTCCCACTCTCTCTCTATCTCTCTGTGTCCCACACTCTCTCTATCTCTCTGTGTCCCACACTCTCTCTATCTCTCTGTTTCCCACTCTCTCGATCTCTCTGTTTCCCACACTCTCTCTATCTCTCTGTGTCCCACACTCTCTCTATCTCTCTGTTTCCCACTCTCTCTCTATCTCTCTGTGTCCCACACTCTCTCTATCTCTCTGTTTCCCAGTCTCTCTATCTCTCTGTTTCCCACTCTCTCTATGTCTCTGTGTCCCACTCTCTCTCTATCTCTCTGTTTCAAACACTCTCTCTATCTCTCTGTGTCCCACTCTCTCTCTATCTCTGTTTCCCACTCTCTCTATCTCTCTGTGTCCCACACTCTCTCTATCTCTCTGTGTCCCACTCTCTCTCTATCTCTCTGTTTCCCACTCTCTCTATCTCTCTGTGTCCCACTCTCTCTCTATCTCTCTGTTTCCCACACTCTCTCTATCTCTCTGTGTCCCACTCTCTCTCTATCTCTCTGTTTCCCACTCTCTCTATCTCTCTGTGTCCCACACTCTCTCTATCTCGCTGTGTCCCACTCTCTCTCTATCTCTCTGTTTCCCACTCTCTCTATCTCTCTGTGTCCCACTCTCTCTCTATCTCTCTGTTTCCCACTCTCTCTATCTCTCTGTGTCCCACTCTCTCTCTATCTCTCTGTTTCCCACACTCTCTCTATCTCTCTGTGTCCCACTCTCTCTATCTCTCTGTTTCCCAAACTCTCTCTATCTCTCTGTTTCCCACTCTCTCTATCTCTCTGTTTCCCACTCTCTCTCTATCTCTCAGTTTCCCACTCTCTCTCTATCTCTCTGTGTCCCACACTCTCTCTATCTCTCTGTGTCCCACACTCTCTCTATCTCTCTGTTTCCCACTCTCTCTATCTCTGTGTTTCCCACTCTCTCTCTATCTCTCTGTTTCCCACTCTCTCTCTATCTCTCAGTGTCCCACACTCTCTCTATCTCTCTGTGTCCCACTCTCTCTCTATCTCTCTGTTTCCCACTCTCTCTCTATCTCTCTGTGTCCCACACTCTCTCTCTATCTCTCTGTGTCCCGCACTCTCTCTAGCTCTCTGTTTCCCACTCTCTCTATCTCTCTGTTTCCCACTCTCTCTCTATCTCTCTGTTTCCCACTCTCTCTCTATCTCTCTGTTTCCCACACTCTCTCTATCTCTCGGTTTCCCACTCTCTCTCTATCTCTCTGTGTCCCACACTCTCTCTATCTCTGTGTCCCACTCTCTCTATCTCTCTGTTTCCCACACTCTCTCTATCTCTCTGTTTCCCACTCTCTATCTCTCTGTGTCCCACACTCTCTCTATCTCTCTGTTTCCCACACTCTCTCTATCTCTCTGTGTCCCTCTCTCTATCTCTCTGTGTCCCACACTCTCTCTATCTCTCTGTGTCCCTCTCTCTCTATCTCTCTGTGTCCCACACTCTCTCTATCTCTCTGTGTCCCTCACTCTCTCTATCTCTCTGTGTCCCACTCTCTCTATCTCTCTGTTTCCCACACTCTCTCCATCTCTCTGTGTCCCTCTCTCTCTATCTCTCTGTTTCCCACTCTCTCTCTATCTCTCTGTGTCCCACTCTCTCTCTATCTCTCTGTGTCCCACTCTCTCTCTATCTCTCTGTGTCCCACTCTCTCTCTGTCTCTCTGTGTCCCACACTCTCTCTATCTCTCTGTGTCCCACTCTCTCTCTATCTCTCTGTGTCCCACACTCTCTCTATCTCTCTGTTTCCCACTCTCTCTCTATCTCTCTGTTTCCCACTCTCTCTCTATCTCTCAGTTTCCCACTCTCTCTCTATCTCTCTGTGTCCCACACTCTCTCTATCTCTCTGTGTCCCACTCTCTCTCTATCTCTCTGTTTCCCACTCTCTCTCTATCTCTCTGTGTCCCACACTCTCTCTCTATCTCTCTGTGTCCCACACTCTCTCTATCTCTCTGTTTCCCACTCTCTCTATCTCTCTGTTTCCCACTCTCTCTCTATCTCTCTGTTTCCCACTCTCTCTCTATCTCTCTGTTTCCCACACTCTCTCTATCTCTCTGTTTCCCACTCTCTCTCTATCTCTCTGTGTCCCACACTCTCTCTATCTCTGTGTCCCACTCTCTCTATCTCTCTGTTTCCCACACTCTCTCTATCTCTCTGTTTCCCACTCTCTCTCTATCTCTCTGTGTCCCACACTCTCTCTATCTCTGTTTCCCACACTCTCTCTATCTCTCTGTGTCCCTCTCTCTCTATCTCTCTGTGTCCCACACTCTCTCTATCTCTGTGTGTCCCTCTCTCTCTATCTCTCTGTGTCCCACACTCTCTCTATCTCTCTGTGTCCCACACTCTCTCTATCTCTCTGTGTCCCACTCTCTCTATCTCTCTGTTTCCCACACTCTCTCTATCTCTCTGTGTCCCTCTCTCTCTATCTCTCTGTGTCCCACTCTCTCTCTATCTCTCTGTGTCCCACTCTCTCTCTATCTCTCTGTGTCCCACTCTCTCTCTTTCTCTCTGTGTCCCACTCTCTCTCTATCTCTCTGTGTCCCACTCTCTCTCTATCTCTCTGTGTCCCACACTCTCTCTATCTCTCTGTTTCCCACACTCTCTCTATCTCTCTGTGTCCCACACTCTCTCTATCTCTCTGTGTCCCACACTCTCTCTATCTCTCTGTTTCCCACACTCTCTCTATCTCTCTGTGTCCCACACTCTCTCTATCTCTCTGTGTCCCACTCTCTCTCTATCTCTCTGTGTCCCACACTCTCTCTATCTCTCTGTGTCCCACTCTCTCTCTATCTCTCTGTGTCCCACACTCTCTCTATCTCTCTGTTTCCCACTCTCTCTCTATCTCTCTGTTTCCCACTCTCTCTCTATCTCTCTGTGTCCCACACTCTCTCTCTATCTCTCTGTGTCCCACACTCTCTCTATCTCTCTGTTTCCCACTCTCTCTATCTCTCTGTTTCCCACTCTCTCTCTATCTCTCTGTATCCCACTCTCTCTCTATCTCTCTGTGTCCCACACTCTCTCTATCTCTCTGTTTCCCACTCTCTCTATCTCTCTGTTTCCCACTCTCTCTCTATCTCTCTGTGTCCCACACTCTCTCTATCTCTCTGTGTCCCACATTCTCTCTATCTCTCTGTTTCCCACTCTCTCTCTATCTCTGTTTCCCACACTCTCTCTCTATCTCTCTGTTTCCCACTCTCTCTCTATCTCTCTGTTTCCCACTCTCTCTCTATCTCTCTGTTTCCCACTCTCTCTCTATCTTTCTGTTTCCCACTCTCTCTATCTCTGTTTCCCACTCTCTCTATCTCTCTGTTTCCCACTCTCTCTCTATCTCTGTTTCCCATTCTCTCTCTATCTCTCTGTTTCCTACTCTCTCTCGATCTCTCAGTTTCCCACTCTCTCTCTATCTCTCTGTGACCCACACTCTCTCTATCTCTCTGTTTCCAACTCTCTCTCTATCTCTCTGTTTCCCACTCTCTCTCTATCTCTCAGTTTCCCACTCTCTCTATATCTCTCTGTGTCCCACACTCTCTCTATCTCTCTGTTTCCCACTCTCTCTCTATCTCTCTGTTTCCCACTCTCTCTCTATCTCTCAGTGTCCCACTCTCTGTTTCCCAATCTCTCTCTATCTCTCTGTTTCCCACTCTCTCTCTATCTCTCTGTGTCCCACACTCTCTCTATCTCTTTGTGTCTCACTCTCTCTCTATCTCTCTGTGTCCCACACTCTCTCTATCTCTCTGTTTCCCACGCTCTCTATCTCTCTGTGTCCCACACTCTCTCTATCTCTCTGATTCCCACTCTCTCTCTATCTCTCTGTGTCCCACACTCTCTCTATCTCTCTGTTTCCCACTCTCTCTATCTCTCTGTTTCCCACTCTCTCTCTATCTCTCTGCGTCACACTCTCTCTCTCTATATCTCTGTGTCCCACACTCTCTCTATCTCTCTGTGTCCCACACTCTCTCTATCTCTCTGTTTCCCACTCTCTCTCTATCTCTCTGTGTCCCACTCTCTCTCTATCTCTCTGTGTCCCACACTCTCTCTATCTCTCTGTGTCCCACACTCTCTCTATGTTTCCCACTCTCTCGATCTCTCTGTTTCCCACACTCTCTCTATCTCTCTGTGTCCCACACTCTCTCTATCTCTCTGTTTCCCACTCTCTCTCTATCTCTCTGTGTCCCACACTCTCTCTATCTCTCTGTTTCCCAGTCTCTCTATCTCTCTGTTTCCCACTCTCTCTATGTCTCTGTGTCCCACTCTCTCTCTATCTCTCTGTTTCAAACACTCTCTCTATCTCTCTGTGTCCCACTCTCTCTCTATCTCTGTTTCCCACTCTCTCTATCTCTCTGTGTCCCACACTCTCTCTATCTCTCTGTGTCCCACTCTCTCTCTATCTCTCTGTTTCCCACTCTCTCTATCTCTCTGTGTCCCACTCTCTCTCTATCTCTCTGTTTCCCACACTCTCTCTATCTCTCTGTGTCCCACTCTCTCTCTATCTCTCTGTTTCCCACTCTCTCTATCTCTCTGTGTCCCACACTCTCTCTATCTCGCTGTGTCCCACTCTCTCTCTATCTCTCTGTTTCCCACTCTCTCTATCTCTCTGTGTCCGACTCTCTCTCTATCTCTCTGTTTCCCACTCTCTCTATCTCTCTGTGTCCCACTCTCTCTCTATCTCTCTGTTTCCCACACTCTCTCTATCTCTCTGTGTCCCACTCTCTCTATCTCTCTGTTTCCCAAACTCTCTCTATCTCTCTGTTTCTCACTCTCTCTATCTCTCTGTTTCCCACTCTCTCTCTATCTCTCAGTTTCCCACTCTCTCTCTATCTCTCTGTGTCCCACACTCTCTCTATCTCTCTGTGTCCCACACTCTCTCTATCTCTCTGTTTCCCACTCTCTCTATCTCTCTGTTTCCCACTCTCTCTCTATCTCTCTGTTTCCCACTCTCTCTCTATCTCTCTGTTTCCCACACTCTCTCTATCTCTCTGTTTCCCACTCTCTCTCTATCTCTCTGTGTCCCACACTCTCTCTATCTCTGTGTCCCACTCTCTCTATCTCTCTGTTTCCCACACTCTCTCTATCTCTCTGTTTCCCACTCTCTATCTCTCTGTGTCCCACACTCTCTCTATCTCTCTGTTTCCCACACTCTCTCTATCTCTCTGTGTCCCTCTCTCTCTATCTCTCTGTGTCCCACACTCTCTCTATCTCTCTGTGTCCCTCTCTCTCTATCTCTCTGTGTCCCACACTCTCTCTATCTCTCTGTGTCCCTCACTCTCTCTATCTCTCTGTGTCCCACTCTCTCTATCTCTCTGTTTCCCACACTCTCTCCATCTCTCTGTGTCCCTCTCTCTCTATCTCTCTGTTTCCCACTCTCTCTCTATCTCTCTGTGTCCCACTCTCTCTCTATCTCTCTGTGTCCCACTCTCTCTCTATCTCTCTGTGTCCCACTCTCTCTCTGTCTCTCTGTGTCCCACACTCTCTCTATCTCTCTGTGTCCCACTCTCTCTCTATCTCTCTGTGTCCCACACTCTCTCTATCTCTCTGTTTCCCACTCTCTCTCTATCTCTCTGTTTCCCACTCTCTCTCTATCTCTCAGTTTCCCACTCTCTCTCTATCTCTCTGTGTCCCACACTCTCTCTATCTCTCTGTGTCCCACTCTCTCTCTATCTCTCTGTTTCCCACTCTCTCTCTATCTCTCTGTGTCCCACACTCTCTCTCTATCTCTCTGTATCCCACACTCTCTCTATCTCTCTGTTTCCCACTCTCTCTATCTCTCTGTTTCCCACTCTCTCTCTATCTCTCTGTTTCCCACTCTCTCTCTATCTCTCTGTTTCCCACACTCTCTCTATCTCTCTGTTTCCCACTCTCTCTCTATCTCTCTGTGTCCCACACTCTCTCTATCTCTGTGTCCCACTCTCTCTATCTCTCTGTTTCCCACACTCTCTCTATCTCTCTGTTTCCCACTCTCTCTCTATCTCTCTGTGTCCCACACTCTCTCTATCTCTCTGTTTCCCACACTCTCTCTATCTCTCTGTGTCCCTCTCTCTCTATCTCTCTGTGTCCCACACTCTCTCTATCTCTCTGTGTCCCTCTCTCTCTATCTCTCTGTGTCCCACACTCTCTCTATCTCTCTGTGTCCCACACTCTCTCTATCTCTCTGTGTCCCACTCTCTCTATCTCTCTGTTTCCCACACTCTCTCTATCTCTCTGTGTCCCTCTCTCTCTATCTCTCTGTGTCCCACACTCTCTCTATCTCTCTGTGTCCCACTCTCTCTCTATCTCTCTGTGTCCCACTCTCTCTCTATCTCTCTGTGTCCCACTCTCTCTCTATCTCTCTGTGTCCCACTCTCTCTCTATCTCTCTGTGTCCCACTCTCTCTCTATCTCTCTTTGTCCCACGCTCTCTCTATCTCTCTGTGTCCCACTCTCTCTATCTCTCTGTTTCCCACACTCTCTCTATCTCTCTGTGTCCCTCTCTCTCTATCTCTCTGTGTCCCACACTCTCTCTATCTCTCTGTGTCCCACTCTCTCTCTATCTCTCTGTGTCCCACTCTCTCTCTATCTCTCTGTGTCCCACTCTCTCTCTATCTCTCTGTGTCCCACACTCTCTCTATCTCTCTGTGTCCCTCTCTCTCTATCTCTCTGTGTCCCACACTCTCTCTATCTCTCTGTGTCCCACACTCCCTCTATCTCTCTGTGTCCCACTCTCTCTATCTCTCTGTTTCCCACACTCTCTCTATCTCTCTGTGTCCCTCTCTCTCTATCTCTCTGTGTCCCACACTCTCTCTATCTCTCTGTGTCCCACTCTCTCTCTATCTCTCTGTGTCCCACTCTCTCTCTATCTCTCTGTGTCCCACGGTCTCTCTATCTCTCTGTGTCCCACTCTCTCTCTATCTCTCTGTGTCCCACTCTCTCTCTATCTCTCTGTGTCCCACTCTCTCTCTTTCTCTCTGTGTCCCACTCTCTCTCTATCTCTCTGTGTCCCACTCTCTCTCTATCTCTCTGTGTCCCACACTCTCTCTATCTCTCTGTTTCCCACACTCTCTCTATCTCTCTGTGTCCCACACTCTCTCTATCTCTCTGTGTCCCACACTCTCTCTATCTCTCTGTTTCCCACTCTCTCTATCTCTCTGTGTCCCACTCTCTCTCTATCTCTCTGTGTCCCACTCTCTCTCTATCTCTCTGTGTCCCACACTCTCTCTATCTCTCTGTGTCCCACACTCTCTCTATCTCTGTGTCCCACTCTCTCTCTATCTCTCTGTGTCCCACTCTCTCTCTATCTCTCTGTGTCCCACTCTCTCTCTATCTCTCAGTGTCCCACTCTCTGATTCCCAATCTCTCTCTATCTCTCTGTGTCCCACTCTCTCTCTATCTCTCTGTGTCCCACACTCTCTCTATCTCTCTGTTTCCCACTCTCTCTATCTCTCTGTGTCCCACTCTCTCTCTATCTCTCTGTGTCCCACTCTCTCTCTATCTCTCTGTGTCCCACACTCTCTCTATCTCTCTGTGTCCCACACTCTCTCTATCTCTGTGTCCCACTCTCTCTCTATCTCTCTGTGTCCCACTCTCTCTCTATCTCTCTGTGTCCCACTCTCTCTCTATCTCTCAGTGTCCCACTCTCTGATTCCCAATCTCTCTCTATCTCTCTGTGTCCCACTCTCTCTCTATCTCTCTGTGTCCCACACTCTCTCTATCTCTCTGTGTCCCACACTCTCTCTATCTCTGTGTCCCACTCTCTCTCTATCTCTCTGTGTCCCACTCTCTCTCTATCTCTCTGTGTCCCACTCTCTCTCTATCTCTCAGTGTCCCACTCTCTGATTCCCAATCTCTCTCTATCTCTCTGTGTCCCACTCTCTCTCTATCTCTCTGTGTCCCACACTCTCTCCGCTTTTCCTTACCGAGCATTAACCGGATCTCTTTCAGTTCGAAGGGAATGTTGTTCTTCACAATGAAAATATGAACCGATCGGCAAGGCGGGGACAGGAGATCCACATAAACCTGGAGAGCCATCCGGGCAGGACTGATCCGGGATGGGGGATACAGACAAACCCCGCCCACTGCCCTTAACCCCGCCTACACTGTCCATAACCCCGCCCACACTGCCCTCAGCCCCCGCCCACTGTCCTTAACCCCAACCACACTGTCCTTAACCCGCCCACTGTCCATAACCCCGCCCACACTGCCCTCAGCCCCCGCCCACTGTCCTTAACCCCGCCCACACTGCCATCAGCCCCCGCCCACTGTCCTTAACCCCACCCACACTGCCCTCAGCCCCCGCCCACTGTCCATAACCCCGCCCACACTGCCCTCAGCCCCCGCCCACTGTCCTTAACCCCGCCCACACTGCCCTCAGCCCCCGCCCACTGGCCATAACCCCGCCCACACTGCCCTCAGCCCCCGCCCACTGTCCTTAACCCCACCCCCCACTACCCACACACATCACTGTCCCCCTTATCCACCCCCCCACTACCCACACACATCACTGTCCCCCTTATCCACCCCCCCCACTACCCACACACATCACTGTCCCCCTTATCCACCCCCCCCACTACCCACACACATCACTGTCCCCCTTATCCACACCCCCCACTACCCACACACATCACTGTCCCCCTTATCCACCCCCCCACTACCCACACACATCACTGTCCCCCTTATCCACCTCCCCCCACTACCCACACACATCACTGTCCCCCTTATCCCCCCCCCACTACCCACACACATCACTGTCCCCCTTATCCCCCCCCCCACTACCCACACACATCACTGTCCCCCTTATCCACCCCCCCACTACCCACACACATCACTGTCCCCCTTATCCACCCCCCCACTACCCACACACATCACTGTCCCCCTTATCCACCCCCCCACTACCCACACACATCACTGTCCCCCTTATCCACCCCCCCCACTACCCACACACATCACTGTCCCCCTTATCCACCCCCCCACTACCCACACACATCACTGTCCCCCTTATCCACCCCCCCACTACCCACACACATCACTGTCCCCCTTATCCACCCCCCCCACTACCCACACACATCACTGACCCCCTTATCCACCCCCCCCCACTACCCACACACATCACTGTCCCCCTTATCCACCCCCCCACTACCCACACACATCACTGTCCCCCTTATCCATCCCCCCCACTACCCACACACATCACTGTCCCCCTTATCCATCATCCTCCCCACTACCCACACACATCACTGTCCCCCTTATCCACCCCCCCACTACCCACACACATCACTGTCCCCCTTATCCATCATCCTCCCCACTACCCACACACATCACTGTCCCCCTTATCCACCCCCCCACTACCCACACACATCACTGTCCCCCTTATCCACCCCCCCACTACCCACACACGTCACTGTCCCCCTTATCCCCCCCACTACCCACACACATCACTGTCCCCCTTATCCACCCCCCCACTACCCACACACATCACTGTCCCCCTTATCCATCATCCTCCCCACTACCCACACACATCACTGTCCCCCTTATCCACCCCCCCACTACCCACACACATCACTGTCCCCCTTATCCATCATCCTCCCCACTACCCACACACATCACTGTCCCCGTTATCCCCCCCCACTACCCACACACATCACTGTCCCCGTTATCCCCCCCCTCACTACCCACACACATCACTGTCCCCCTTATCCACACCCCCCACTACCCACACACATCACTGTCCCCCTTATCCACACCCCCCACTACCCACACACATCACTGTCCCCCTTATCCACCCCCCCCACTACCCACACACATCACTGTCCCCCTTATCCACCCCCCCACTACCCATACACATCACTGTCCCCCTTATCCACCCCCCCACTACCCACACACATCACTGACCCCCTTATCCACCCCCCCACTACCCACACACATCACTGTCCCCCTTATCCACCTCCCCCCACTACCCACACACATAACTGTCCCCCTTATCCATCCCCCCACTACCCACACACATCACTGTCCCCCTTATCCACACCCCCCATACCCACACATATCACTGTCCCCCTTATCCACCTCCCCCCACTACCCACACACATCACTGTCCCCCTTATCCACACCCCCCACTACTCACACACATCACTGTCCTCCTTATCCACCCCCCCACTACCCACACACATCACTGTCCCCCTTATCCACACCCCCCACTACCCACACACATCACTGTCCCCCTTATCCACACCCCCCACTACCCACACACATCACTGTCCCCCTTATCCACCTCCCCACTACCCACACACATCACTGTCCCCCTTATCCACCCCCCACTACCCACACACATCACTGTCCCCCTTATCCACCTCCCCACTACCCACACACATCACTGTCCCCCTTATCCACCCCCCACTACCCACACACATCACTGTCCCCCTTATCCACACCCCCCACTACCCACACACATCACTGTCCCACTTATCCACCCCCCCACTACCCACACACATCACTGTCCCCCTTATCCACACCCCCCACTACCCACACACATCACTGTCCCCCTTATCCATCCCCCCACTACCCACACACATCACTGTCCCCCTTATCCACACCCCCCACTACCCACACACATCACTGTCCCCCTTATACAACCCCCCCCACTACCCACACACATCACTGTCCCCCTTATCCACCCCCCCACTACCCACACACATCACTGTCCCCCTTATCCATCCCCCCCCCACTACCCACACACATCACTGTCCCCCTTATCTACCCCCCCCCACTACCCACATACATCACTGTCCCCCTTATCCCCCCCCACTACCCACACACATCACTGTCCCCCTTATTCACCCCCCACTACCCACACACATCACTGTCCCCCTTATCCACCCCCCCCCACTACCCATACACATCACTGTCCGCCTTATCCATCATCCTCCCTACAACCCACACACATCATTGTCCCCCTTATCCACCCCCCCACTACCCACACACATCACTGTCCCCCTTATCCACCCCCCCACTACCCACACACATCACTGTCCCCCTTATCCATCATCCTCCCCACTACCCACACACATCACTGTCCCCGTTATCCCCCCCCCCACTACCCACACACATCACTGTCCCCGTTATCCCCCCCCTCACTACCCACACACATCACTGTCCCCGTTATCCCCCCCCTCACTACCCACACACATCACTGTCCCCCTTATCCACCCCCCCACTACCCATACACATCACTGTCCCCCTTATCCACACCCCCCACTACCCACACACATCACTGTCCCCCTTATCCACCCCCCCCACTACCCACACACATCACTGTCCCCCTTATCCACCCCCCCACTACCCATACACATCACTGTCCCCCTTATCCACCCCCCCACTACCCACACACATCACTGTCCCCCTTATCCACACCCCCCACTACCCACACACATCACTGTCCCCCTTATCCACCCCCCCCACTACCCAAACACATCACTGTCCCCCTTATCCACCCCCCCACTACCCATACACATCACTGTCCCCCTTATCCACCCCCCCACTACCCACACACATCACTGTCCCCCTTATCCACCCCCCCACTACCCAAACACATCACTGTCCCCCTTATCCATCCCCCCACTACCCACACACATCACTGTCCCCCTTATCCACACCCCCATACCCACACATATCACTGTCCCCCTTATCCATCCCCCCACTACCCACACACATCACTGTCCCCCTTATCCACCCCCACTACCCACACACATCACTGTCCCCCTTATCCACAGCCCCCACTACCCACACACATCACTGTCCTCCTTATCCACCCCCCCACTACCCATACACATCACTGTCCCCCTTATCCACCCCCCCCCCACTACCCACACACATCACTGTCCCCCTTATCCACCCCCACTACCCACACACATCACTGTCCCCCTTATCCACACCCCCCACTACCCACACACATCACTGTCCCCCTTATCCATTCCCCCACTACCCACACACATCACTGTCCCCCTTATCCACACCCCCCACTACCCACACACATCACTGTCCCCCTTATACACCCCCCCCCACTACCCACACACATCACTGTCCCCCTTATCCACCCCCCCACTACCCACACACATCACTGTCCCCCTTATCCATCCCCCCCACTACCCACACACATCACTGTCCCCCTTATCCATCCCCCCCCCACTACCCACATACATCACTGTCCCCCTTATCCCCCCCCACTACTCACACACATCACTGTCCCCCTTATCCACCCCCCCACTACCCATACACATCACTGTCCCCCTTATCCACCCCCCCACTACCCACACACATCACTGTCCCCCTTATCCACCCCCCCCCCACTACCCACACACATCACTGTCACCCTTATCCACCTCCCCCCACTACCCACACACATCACTGTCCCCCTTATCCACCCCCCCAACTACCCACACACATCACTGTCCCCCTTATCCACCCCCCCACTACCCACACACATCACTGTCTCCCTTATCCACCCCCCCCCACTACCCACACACATCACTGTCCCCCTTATCCACCCCCCCACTACCCACACACATCACTGTCCCCCTTATCCATCCCCCCCACTACCCACACACATCACTGTCCCCCTTATCCACCCCCCCCACTACCCACATACATCACTGTCCCCCTTATCCACCCCCCCACTACCCACACACATCACTGTCCCCCTTATCCACCCCCCCACTACCCACACACATCACTGTCCCCCTTATCCACCCCCCCCACTACCCACACACATCACTGTCCCCCTTATCCACCCCCCCCACTACCCACACACATCACTGTCCCCCTTATCCCCCCCCCCACTACACACACACATCACTTTCCCCCTTATCTACCCCCCCCCACTACCCACACACATCACTGTCCCCCTTATTCACCCCCCACTACCCACACACATCACTGTCCTCCTTATCCACCCCCCCCACTACCCACACACATCACTGTCCTCCTTATCCACCCCCCCACTACCCACACACATCACTGTCCTCCTTATCCACCCCCCCACTACCCACACACATCACTGTCCCCCTTATCCCCCCCCACTACCCACACACATCACTGTCCCCCTTATCCACCCCCCCACTACCCACACACATCACTGTCCTCCTTATCCACCCCCCCACTACCCACACACATCACTGTCCCCCTTATCCACCCCCCCACTACCCACACACATCACTGTCCTCCTTATCCACCCCCCCACTACCCACACACATCACTGTCCCCCTTATCCCCCCCCACTACCCACACACATCACTGTCCCCCTTATCCACCCCCCCACTACCCACACACATCACTGTCCTCCTTATCCACCCCCCCACTACCCACACACGTCACTGTCCCCCTTATCCACCCCCCCCCCACTACCCACACACATCACTGTCCTCCTTATCCACCCCCCCACTACCGAGACCGATTGCCAAACCTGCCCCCACCCTCCCCGCAACCACTGATCACCCGCAGTGTGGCAGGGAACACTTCTGCCACCCCATCAGAGACCCATCTGACCCCCTCCCCTCCCCCCAAGATACCATCCCACCAGTGAGCGATCGGGCCTCACCCGAGTATCAGAGATACAGCTTACCCTCCTCCACTGTGTGTGGGGGGGGGGCACTGTGTGTGGGGGGGGGGGGGGGCACTGTGTGTGGGGGGCACTGTGTGGGGGGTACTGTGTGGGGGGTACTGTGTGGGGCTCTGTGTGGGGGGCACTGTGTGTGTGTGGGGCTCTGTGTGTGGGGGGGCACTTTGTGTGGGGGGGGGCACTGTGTGGGGGGGCACTGTGTGTGTGTGGGGCTCTGTGTGTGGGGGGGCACTGTGTGTGGGGGGGGCACTGTGTGGGGGGGCACTGTGTGTGTGTGGGGGGCTCTGTGTGTGTGTGGGGGGCACTGTGTGTGTGTGGGGGGCACTGTGTGTGTGGGGGGCACTGTGTGTGGGGGGGCACTGTGTGTGGGGGGGGCACTGTGTGTGTGTGGGGGGCACTGTGTGTGTGTGTGGGGGGGACACTGTGTGGGGGAGCACTGCATGTGTGTGGGGGGCACTGTGTGTGGGGGGGGCACTGTGTCTGTGTGGGGGGCACTGTGTGTGTGTGGGGGGCACTGTGTGTGGGGGGGGCACTGTGTGTGTGTGGGGGGCACTGTGTGTGGGCGGGCACTGTGTGTGTGTGGGGGGCACTGTGTGTGTGTGGGGGGCACTGTGTGTGTGTGGGGGGGACACTGTGTGTGTGTGGGGGGCTCTGTGTGTGTGTGGGGGGCACTGTGTGTGTGTGGGGGGGACACTGTGTGTGTGTGGGGGGCTCTGTGTGTGTGTGGGGGGCACTGTGTGTGTGTGGGGGGCACTGTGTGTGTGTGGGGGGCACTGTGTGTGGGGGGGGCACTGTGTGTGTGTGTGGGGGGCACTGTGTGTGTGTGGGGGGCTCTGTGTGTGTGTGGGGGGCACTGTGTGTGTGTGTGGGGGGCACTGTGTGTGTGTGGGGGGCACTGTGTGTGTGTGTGGGGGGCACTGTGTGTGTGTGGGGGGCACTGTGTGTGTGTGGGGGGCACTGTGTGTGTGTGGGGGGCACTGTGTGTGTGTGGGGGGCACTGTGTGTGTGTGTGGGGGGCACTGTGTGTGTGTGGGGGGCACTGTGTGTGTGTGGGGGGCACTGTGTGTGTGTGTGTGGGGGGCACTGTGTGTGTGTGGGGGGCACTGTGTGTGTGTGTGGGGGGCACTGTGTGTGTGTGGGGGGCACTGTGTGTGTGTGTGGGGGGCACTGTGTGTGTGTGGGGGGCACTGTGTGTGTGTGGGGGGGACACTGTGTGTGTGTGGGGGGCTCTGTGTGTGTGTGGGGGGCACTGTGTGTGTGTGGGGGGCACTGTGTGTGGGGGGGGCACTGTGTGTGGGGGGGGCACTGTGTGTGTGTGGGGGGCACTGTGTGTGTGTGGGGGGCACTGTGTGTGTGTGGGGGGCACTGTGTGTGGGGGGGGCACTGTGTGTGTGTGGGGGGCACTGTGTGTGTGTGGGGGGCACTGTGTGTGTGTGTGGGGGGCACTGTGTGTGGGGGGGGCACTGTGTGGGGGAGCACTGCATGTGTGTGGGGGGCACTGTGTGTGGGGGGGGCACTGTGTCTGTGTGGGGGGCACTGTGTGTGTGTGGGGGGCACTGTGTGTGGGGGGGGGCACTGTGTGTGTGTGGGGGGCACTGTGTGTGGGGGGGCACTGTGTGTGGGGGGGGCACTGTGTGTGTGTGGGGGGCACTGTGTGTGTGTGGGGGGGACACTGTGTGGGGGAGCACTGCATGTGTGTGGGGGGCACTGTGTGTGGGGGGGGCACTGTGTCTGTGTGGGGGGCACTGTGTGTGTGTGGGGGGCACTGTGTGTGTCTGGAGGGGGCACTGTGTGTGTGTGGGGGGGGCACTGTGTGGGGGGGGGCACTGTGTGTGTGTGGGGGGGGCACTGTGTGGGGGAGCACTGCGCATGTGTGGAGGGTCACTGTGTGTGTCTGGGGGGGGCACTGTGTGTGGGGGGGGCACTGTGTGGGGGAGCACTGCGTGTGTGTGGGGGGCTCTGTGTGGGGGGCTCTGAGCTGACCGTGCTTGATACCAGGAGGGGGGGGGGCTATTCCTCCACTCACTGAGGGAAGAAGGGAACACTTTGGGAATGTAGTCACAGTCAATGGGCTTGTTCCCGTTTTCCGGATCGGAAATCTCCAAGAAGATACTGTGTGTTTTTGGAGTGGCAGCAACATTCCCCACCACCCCCCCAGTGCCACCCCACCCCCACCGCCCCCTTTCCCCACCTCCTTACACCCCTCACCTCCCCCCCACAACCCCCGTATTGAATGGAATGATGCCCCACTCCAGCCCCGACACAGACTGTGTGGGGGTTCCAGTGTTGGCATTGACTGAACAATGTGAGGGTGTGTGTGTGTCAGTGTGACGGGGTGTGTATCGGGGGGGTGTGTTGGGGGGGGTGTGTGTCGGGGGGGGTGTGTCGGGGTGTGTGTCGGGGGGGTGTGTCAGGGTGTGTGTCGGGGTGTGTGTCAGGGTGTGTGTCGGGGGGGTGTGTCGGGGTGTGTGTCAGGGTGTGTGTCGGGGTGTGTGTCGGGGTGTGTGTCAGGGTGTGTGTGTCAGTGTGAGGGCGTGTGTATCGGGGGGGTGTCGGGGGGGGTGTGTGTCGGGGGGGTGTGTGTCAGGGTGTGTGTCGGGGGGGGGTGTGTCGCGGGGGGGTGTGTGTCGGGGGGGGGTGTCGGGGTGTGTGTCGGGGTGTGTGTCGGGGTGTGTGTCAGGGTGTGTGTCGGGGTGTGTGTCAGGGTGTGTGTCGGGGTGTGTGTTGGGGGGGGTGTGTGTCGGGGGGGTGTGTCGGGGTGTGTGTCGGGGGGGTGTGTCAGGGTGTGTGTCGGGGTGTGTGTCAGGGTGTGTGTCGGGGGGGTGTGTCGGGGTGTGTGTCAGGGTGTGTGTCGGGGTGTGTGTCGGGGTGTGTGTCAGTGTGAGGGCGTGTGTATCGGGGGGGTGTCGGGGGGGGTGTGTGTCGGGGGGGTGTGTGTCGGGGGGGGGTGTGTCGCGGGGGGGTGTGTGTCGGGGGGGGGGTGTCGGGGTGTGTGTCGGGGGTGTGTGTCGGGGTGTGTGTCAGGGTGTGTGTCGGGGTGTGTGTCAGGGTGTGTGTTGGGGGGATGTGTCAGGGTGTGTGTCAGGGTGTGTGTCGGGGTGTGTGTCAGGGTGTTTGTCGGGGTGTGTGTCGGGGTGTGTGTCGGGGTATGTGTCGGGGTGTGTGTCGGGGGGGTTTGTCAGGGTGTGTGTCGGGGTGTGTGTCAGGGTGTGTGTCGGGGTGTGTGTCGGGGGGGTGTGTCGGGGTGTGTGTCGGGGTGTGTGTCGGGGGGGGTGTGTCGGGAGGTGTGTGTCGAGGGGGTGTGTGTCGGGGGGGTGTGTCGGGGGGGGTGTCGGGGGGGGTGTCGGGGTGTGTGTCGGGGGGGGTGTCGGGGGGGGTGTCGGGGGGGTGTGCGTCGGGGGGGTGTGTCGGGGGGGGTGTCGGGGGGTGTGTCGGGGGGTGTGTCGGGGTGTGTGTCGGGGTGTGTGTCGGGGTGTGTGTCGGGGTGTGTGTCGGGGTGTGTGTCGGGGGGGGTGTGTCAGGGTGTGTGTCGGGGTGTGTGTCAGGGTGTGTGTCAGGGTGTGTGTCGGGGTGTGTGTCAGGGTGTGTGTCGGGGTGTGTGTCGTGGGGGGGTGTGTCAGGGTGTGTGTCGGGGGGGGGGTGTCGCGGGGGGGTGTGTCGGGGGGGTGTGTCGGGGGGTGTGTGTCAGGGTGTGTGTCGGGGTGTGTGTTGGGGTGTGTGTTAGGGTGTGTGTCGGGGTGTGTGTCGGGGTGTGTGTCAGGGTGTGTGTCAGGGTGTGTGTCGGGGTGTGTGTCAGGGTGTGTGTCGGGATGTGTGTCAGGGTGTGTGTCAGGGTGTGTGTCAGGGTGTGTGTCGGGGTGTGTGTCAGGGTGTGTGTCGGGGTGTGTGTCGGGGGGGGTGTGTCAGGGTGTGTGTCGGGGGGGGTGTGTCGCGGGGGGGGTGTGTCGGGGGGGGTGTGTCGGGGGGAGGTGTGTCAGGGTGTGTGTCAGGGTGTGTGTCAGGGTGTGTTGTCGGGGTGTGTGTCGGGGTGTGTGTCAGGGTGTGTGTCGTGTGTGTGTCGGGGTGTGTGTCAGGGTGTGTGTCAGGGTGTGTGTCGGGGTGTGTGTCGGGGTGTGTGTCAGGGTGTGTGTCGGGGTGTGTGTCGGGGTGTGTGTCAGGGTGTGTGTCGGGGTGTATGTCGGGGGGGTGTGTCAGGGTGTGTGTCGGGGTGTGTGTCGGGGTGTGTGTCAGGGTGTGTGTCGGGTGTGTGTCGGGGGGGTGTGTGTCGGGGGGGGGTGTGTGTCGGGGGGGTGTGTCGGGGGGGGTGTGTGTCGGGGGGGTGTGTCGGGGTGTGTGTCGGGATGTGTGTCGGGGGGGGGTGTGTCGGGGGGTGTGTCGGGGGTGTGTCGGGGGGGGATGTCGGGGGGGGTGTCGGGGGGGTGTGTCGGGGGAGTGTGTCGGGGGGGTGTGTCGGGGGGGGTGTGTCGGGGGGGTGTGTCGGGGGGTGTGTCGGGGGGGTGTGTCGGGGGGTGTGTCGGGGGGGTGTGTCGGGGGGTGTGTCGGGGGGTGTGTGTCGGGGGGTGTGTGTCGGGGGGGTGTGTCGGGGGTGTGTGTCGGGGGGTGTGTCGGGGGGGTGTGTGTCGGGGGGGTGTGTGTCGGGGGGTGTGTCGGGGGGGGTGTGTGTCGGGGGGGTGTGTGTCGGGGGGGGTGTGTGTCGGGGGTGGGGTGTGTGTCGGGGGGGTGTGTCGGGGGGGGGGTGTGTCGGGGGTGGGGTGTGTCGGGGGGGGTGTGTGTCGGGGGTGTGTGTCAGGGTGTGTGTCGGGGTGTGTGTGTGTCAGGGTGTGTGTCGGGGTGTGTGTCGGGGTTTGTGTCAGGGTGTGTGTCGGGGGATGTGTCAGGGTGTGTGTCGGGGTGTGTGTCAGGGTGTGTGTCGGGGTGTGTGTCGGGGTTTGTGTCAGGGTGTGTGTCGGGGGGATGTGTCAGGGTGTGTGTCGGGGTGTGTGTCGGGGTGTGTGTCAGGGTGTGTGTCGGGGTGTGTGTCGGGGGGGTGTGTCAGGGTGTGTGTCGGGGTGTGTGTCGGGGTTTGTGTCAGGGTGTGTGGTCGGGGTGTGTGTCGGGGGGATGTGTCAGGGTGTGTGTCGGGGTGTGTGTCGGGGTGTGTGTCAGGGTGTGTGTCGGGGTGTGTGTCGGGGTGTGTGTCGGGGTGTGTGTCGGGGTGTGTGTCAGGGTGTGTGTCGGGGTGTGTGTCGGGGGGATGTGTCAGGGTGTGTGTCGGGGTGTGTGTCGGGGTGTGTGTCGGGGTGTGTGTCGGGGTGTTTGTCGGGGTGTGTGTCGGGGTGTGTGTCGGGGTGTGTGTCGGGGTGTGTGTCGGGGGGGTGTGTCGGGGTGTGTGTCAGGGTGTGTGTCGGGGTGTGTGTCGGGGGGGTGTGTCGGGGTGTGTGTCGGGGTGTGTGTCGGGGGGGGTGTGTCAGGAGGTGTGTGTCGGGGGGGTGTGTGTCGGGGGGGTGTGTCGGGGGGTGTGTCGGGGGGGGTGTCGGGGGGGGGTGTCGGGGGGGTGTGTGTTGGGGGGGGTGTGTCGGGGGGGGTGTGTCGGGGGGGGTGTCGGGGGGGGGGTGTCGGGGGGGTGTGTGTTGGGGGGGGGTGTGTCGGGGGGGGTGTGTCGGGGGGTCTGTCAGGGTGTGTGTCGGGGTGTGTGTCGGGGTGTGTGTAGGGGTGTGTGTCGGGGTGTGTGTCAGGGTGTGTGTCAGGGTGTGTGTCGGGGTGTGTGTCAGGGTGTGTGTCGGGGTGTGTGTCGGGGGGGTGTGTCAGGGGTGTGTGTCGGGGGGGGGGTGTCGCGGGGGGGGGTGTGTCGGGGGGGTGTGTCGGGGGGGTGTGTGTCAGGGTGTGTGTCGGGGTGTGTGTCGGGGTGTGTGTCAGGGTGTGTGTCAGGTTGTGTGTCGGGGTGTGTGTCGGGGTGTGTGTCAGGGTGTGTGTCGGGGTGTGTGTCAGGGTGTGTGTCGGGGTGTGTGTCGGGGTGTGTGTCGGGGTGGTGTGTCAGGGTGTGTGTCGGGGTGTGTGTCGGGGTGTGTGTCAGGGTGTGTGTCGGGTGTGTGTCGGGGTGTGTGTCAGGGTGTGTTTCGGGGTGTATGTCGGGGGGGGTGTGTCAGGGTGTGTGTCGGGGTGTGTGTCGGGGGTGTGTGTCAGGGTGTGTGTCGGGGGGATGTGTCAGGGTGTGTGTCGGGGTGTGTGTCGGGGTGTGTGTCAGGGTGTGTGTCGGGGTGTGTGTCGGGGGGGTGTGTCAGGGTGTGTGTCGGGGTGTGTGTCGGGGTTTGTGTCAGGGTGTGTGTCGGGGTGTGTGTCGGGGGGATGTGTCAGGGTGTGTGTCGGGGTGAGTGTGTCGGGGTGTGTGTCAGGGTGTGTGTCGGGGTGTGTGTCGGGGGTGTGTGTCGGGGTGTGTGTCGGGGTGTGTGTCAGGGTGTGTGTCGGGTGTGTGTGGTCGGGGGATGTGTCAGGGTGTGTGTCGGGGTGTGTGTCGGGGTGTGTGTCGGGTGTGTGTGTCGGGGTGTTTGTCGGGGTGTGTGTCGGGGTGTGTGTCGGGGTGTGTGTCGGGGTGTGTGTCGGGGGGGTGTGTCGGGGTGTGTGTCAGGGTGTGTGTCGGGGTGTGTGTCGGGGGGGTGTGTCGGGGTGTGTGTCGGGGGGTGTGTGTCGGGGTGTGTGTCGGGGTGTGTGTCGGGGGGGGTGTGTCAGGAGGTGTGTGTCGGGGGGTGTGTGTCGGGGGGGTGTGTCGGGGGGTGTGTCGGGGGGGGTGTCGGGGGGGGGTGTCGGGGGGGTGTGTGTTGGGGGGGTTGTGTCGGGGGGGGTGTGTCGGGGGGGGTGTCGGGGGGGGGGTGTCGGGGGGGTGTGTGTTGGGGGGGGTGTGTCGGGGGGGGTGTGTCGGGGGGGTCTGTCAGGGTGTGTGTCGGGGTGTGTGTCGGGGTGTGTGTAGGGGTGTGTGTCGGGGTGTGTGTCAGGGTGTGTGTCAGGGTGTGTGTCGGGGTGTGTGTCAGGGTGTGTGTCGGGGTGTGTGTCGGGGGGGTGTGTCAGGGTGTGTGTCGGGGGGGGGGGTGTCGCGGGGGGGGGGTGTGTCGGGGGGGTGTGTCGGGGGGGTGTGTGTCAGGGTGTGTGTCGGGGTGTGTGTCGGGGTGTGTGTCAGGGTGTGTGTCAGGGTGTGTTGTCGGGGGTGTGTGTCGGGTGTGTGTTGTCAGGGTGTGGTGTCGGGGTGTGTGTCGGGGTGTGTGTCAGGGTGTGTGTCAGGGTGTGTGTCGGGGGTGTGTGTCAGGGTGTGTGTCAGGGTGTGTGTCGGGGTGTGTGTCGGGGTGTGTGTCAGGGTGTGTGTCGGGGTGTGTGTCGGGGTGTGTGTCAGGGTGTGTGTCAGGGTGTGTTTCGGGGTGTATGTCGGGGGGGTGTGTCAGGGTGTGTGTCGGGGTGTGTGTCGGGGGTGTGTGTCGGTGTGTGTGTCGGGGGGGTGTGTCGGGGTGTGTGTCGGGATGTCGGGTGTCGGTGGGGGGTGTGTCGGGGTGTGTGTCGGGATGTGTGTCGGGGGGGTGTGTCGGGGGGGGTGTGTCGGGGGTGTGTGTCGGGGGGTGTGTCGGGGTGTGTGTCGGTGTGTGTGTCGGGGGGGTGTGTCGGGGTGATTGTCGGGATGTGTGTCGGGGGGGGTGTGTCGGGGGGGTGTGTCGGGGGTGTGTGTCGGGGTGTGTGTCGGGGGGGTGTGTCGGGGGGGTGTGTCGGGGGTGTGTGTCGGGGGTGTGTGTCGGGGGTGTGTGTCGGGGTGTGTGTCGGGGGGGTGTGTCGGGGGGGTGTGTCGGGGGTGTGTGTCGGGGGTGTGTGTCGGGGGGCTGTGTCGGGGGGGTGTGTCGGGGGGGGTCACGTGCTCACTGTGTGTGTGTCGGGGGGGGTGTGTCGGGGGCGGTGTCGGGGGGGTGTGTCGGGGGGGGTGTGTCGGGGTGTGTGTCGGCCGGGTGTGTCGGGGGGGGGTATGTCGGGGGTGTGTGTCGGGGGTGTGTGTCGGGGGGGTGTGTCGGGGGGGGTGTGTCGGGGGGGTGTGTCGGGGGGGGTGTCGGGGGGTTGTGTCAGTGTGTGTGTCGGGGTGTGTGTCAGGGTGTGTGTCGGGGTGTGTGTCGGGGGGGTGTGTCGGGGTGTGTGTCGGGGTGTGTGTCGGGGGGGGTGTGTCAGGAGGTGTGTGTCGGGGGGGTGTGTGTCGGGGGGGTGTGTCGGGGGGGGTGTCGGGGGGGTGTCGGGGTGTGTGTCGGGGGGGGTGTCGGGGTGGGTGTCGGGGGGTTGTGTGTTGGGGGGGGGTGTGTCGGGGGGGGTGTGTCGGGGGGTGTGTCAGGGTGTGTGTCGGGGTGTGTGTCGGGGTATGTGTCGGGGTGTGTGTCGGGGTGTGTGTCAGGGTGTGTGTCAGGGTGTGTGTCGGGGTGTGTGTCACGGTGTGTGTCGGGGTGTGTGTCGGGGGGGTGTGTCAGGGTGTGTGTCGGGGGGGGGGGTGTCGCGGGGGGGGGGTGTGTCGGGGGGGGGGTGTCGGGGGGGGTGTGTCAGGGTGTGTGTCGGGGTGTGTGTCGGGGTGTGTGTCAGGGTGTGTGTCAGGGTGTGTGTCGGGGTGTGTGTCGGGGGGGTGTGTCAGGGTGTGTGTCGGGGGGGGGTGTCGCGGGGGGGGGGTGTGTCGGGGGGGTGTGTCGGGGGGGGGTGTGTCAGGGTGTGTGTCGGGGTGTGTGTCGGGGTGTGTGTCAGGGTGTGTGTCAGGGTGTGTGTCAGGGTGTGTGTCGGGGTGTGTGTCGGGGTGTGTGTCGGGGTGTGTGTCAGGGTGTGTGTCGGGGTGTGTGTCGGGGTGTGTGTCAGGGTGTGTGTCGGGGTGTGTGTCGGGGTGTGTGTCAGGGTGTGTTTCGGGGTGTATGTCGGGGGGGTGTGTCAGGGTGTGTGTCGGGGTGTGTGTCGGGGTGTGTGTCGGTGAGCTCAATCCCCTCAACTCCAGCAGCAGCCCAGTAAACCTCCTCTGCACTCCCTCCAGGGCCAAAACATCCTTGTGCAGGTGCGGCGCCCAAAACTGCACACAGTACTCCAGCTGCGGCCTCACCAATGCCCTATACAGCTGCAGCAAGACCTCCCTACTTTTATATTCAATCCCCTTCGCTATGAAGGCCAGCATCCCATTCGCCTTCCTGACCACCTGCTGCACCTGCAAGCTGGGTTTTTGCGACTCATGCACAAGGACCCCGAGGTCCCTCTGCACCGTCGCCTGCTGCAGTTTTTCGTCCCGTAAGTCGGGGTGTGTGTCAGGGTGTGTGTCGGGGTGTGTGTCGGGGTGTGTGTCAGGGTGTGTGTCAGGGTGTGTGTCGGGGTGTGTGTCAGGGTGTGTGTCAGGGTGTGTGTCGGGGTGTGTGTCGGGGTGTGTGTCAGGGTGTGTGTCGGGGTGTGTGTCGGGGTGTGTGTCAGGGTGTGTGTCAGGGTGTGTTTCGGGGTGTATGTCGGGGGGGTGTGTCAGGGTGTGTGTCGGGGTGTGTGTCGGGGTGTGTGTCGGTGTGTGTGTCGGGGGGGTGTGTCGGGGTGTGTGTCGGGATGTGTGTCGGGGGGGTGTGTCGGGGTGTGTGTCGGGATGTGTGTCGGGGGGGTGTGTCGGGGGGGGTGTGTCGGGGGTGTGTGTCGGGGGGGTGTGTCGGGGTGTGTGTCGGTGTGTGTGTCGGGGGGGTGTGTCGGGGTGTGTGTCGGGATGTGTGTCGGGGGGGTGTGTCGGGGGGGTGTGTCGGGGGTGTGTGTCGGGGTGTGTGTCGGGGGGGTGTGTCGGGGGGGTGTGTCGGGGGTGTGTGTCGGGGGTGTGTGTCGGGGGTGTGTGTCGGGGTGTGTGTCGGGGGGGTGTGTCGGGGGGGTGTGTCGGGGGTGTGTGTCGGGGGTGTGTGTCGGGGGGCTGTGTCGGGGGGGTGTGTCGGGGGGGTGTGTCGGGGGAGTGTGTCGGGGGGGGTGTGTCGGGGGCGGTGTCGGGGGGGGTGTGTCGGGGGGGGTGTGTCGGGGTGTGTGTCGGCGGGGTGTGTCGGGGGGGGGTATGTCGGGGGTGTGTGTCGGGGGTGTGTGTCGGGGGGGTGTGTCGGGGGGGGTGTGTCGGGGGGGTGTGTCGGGGGGGGTGTCGGGGGGTTGTGTCAGTGTGTGTGTCGGGGTGTGTGTCAGGGTGTGTGTCGGGGTGTGTGTCGGGGGGTGTGTCGGGGTGTGTGTCGGGGGTGTGTGTCGGGGGGGGTGTGTCAGGAGGTGTGTGTCGGGGGGGTGTGTGTCGGGGGGGTGTGTCGGGGGGGGTGTCGGGGGGGGTGTCGGGGTGTGTGTCGGGGGGGGTGTCGGGGTGGGTGTCGGGGGGTTGTGTGTTGGGGGGGGGTGTGTCGGGGGGGGTGTGTCGGGGGGTGTGTCAGGGTGTGTGTCGGGGTGTGTGTCGGGGTATGTGTCGGGGTGTGTGTCGGGGTGTGTGTCAGGGTGTGTGTCAGGGTGTGTGTCGGGGTGTGTGTCACGGTGTGTGTCGGGGTGTGTGTCGGGGGGGTGTGTCAGGGTGTGTGTCGGGGGGGGGGGTGTCGCGGGGGGGGGGTGTGTCGGGGGGGGTGTGTCGGGGGGGGGTGTGTCAGGGTGTGTGTCGGGGTGTGTGTCGGGGTGTGTGTCAGGGTGTGTGTCAGGGTGTGTGTCGGGGTGTGTGTCGGGGGGGTGTGTCAGGGTGTGTGTCGGGGGGGGGTGTCGCGGGGGGGGGGGTGTGTCGGGGGGGTGTGTCGGGGGGGGGTGTGTCAGGGTGTGTGTCGGGGTGTGTGTCGGGGTGTGTGTCAGGGTGTGTGTCAGGGTGTGTGTCGGGGTGTGTGTCAGGGTGTGTGTCAGGGTGTGTGTCGGGGTGTGTGTCAGGGTGTGTGTCCGGGTGTGTGTCGGGGTGTGTGTCAGGGTGTGTGTCAGGGTGTGTGTCGGGGTGTGTGTCAGGGTGTGTGTCGGGGTGTGTGTAGGGGGGGGGTGTGTCAGGGTGTGTGTCGGGGGGGGTGTGTCGCGGGGGGGGTGTGTCGGGGGGGGTGTCGGGGGGGGGGTGTCAGGGTGTGTGTCGGGGTGTGTGTCGGGGTGTGTGTCAGGGTGTGTGTCAGGGTGTGTGTCGGGGTGTGTGTCAGGGTGTGTGTCAGGGTGTGTGTCGGGGTGTGTGTCAGGGTGTGTGTCCGGGTGTGTGTCGGGGTGTGTGTCAGGGTGTGTGTCAGGGTGTGTGTCGGGGTGTGTGTCAGGGTGTGTGTCGGGGTGTGTGTAGGGGGGGGGTGTGTCAGGGTGTGTGTCGGGGGGGGTGTGTCGCGGGGGGGGTGTGTCGGGGGGGTGTCGGGGGGGGGGTGTCAGGGTGTGTGTCATAAGAACATAAGAAATAGGAGCAGGAGTAGGCCATCTGGCCCTTCGAGCCTGCCCCGCCATTCAATAAGATCATGGCTGATCTGTCGTGACTCAGCTCCACCTTCCCGCCCTCTCCCCATAACCCTTAATCCCCTCTCTTATCAAAAACCCATCAACCCGTTTCTTAAAAATATTTAGCGAGGCAGCCTCCACCACTTCAACGGGCAGAGAATTCCAGAGATTCACCACCCTTTGAGTGAAGAAGTTCCTCCTCAACTCTGTTCTAAACCGCCCCCCCTTTATCTTGAGGCTGTGCCCCCTAGTTCTACTGTCTTTTTTGAGCGGGAACAGTCTCTCCACCTCTATCCTATCCATCCCATTCATCATCTTATACGTCTCAATGAGATCTCCCCTCATTCTTCTAAACTCTAACGAGTACAAGCCTAGTTTATTCAGCCTCTCCTCATAGCTCAATCCCCTCAACTCCGGTATCAGCCTAGTAAACCTCCTCTGCACTCCCTCCAGGGCCAAAACATCCTTGCGCAGGTGCAGCGTCCAAAACTGCACACAGTACTCCAGCTGCGGCCTCACCAATGCCCTATACAGCTGCAGCAAGACCTCCCTACTTTTATATTCAATCCCCTTCGCTATGAAGGCCAGCATCCCATTCGCCTTCCTGACCACCTGCTGCACCTGCAAGCTGGGTTTTTGCGACTCATGCACAAGGACCCCGAGGTCCCTCTGCACCGTCGCCTGCTGCAGTTTTTCGCCCCGTAAGTCGGGGTGTGTGTCGGGGTGTGTGTCAGGGTGTGTGTCGGGGTGTGTGTCGGGGTGTGTGTCAGGGTGTGTGTCAGGGTGTGTGTCGGGGTGTGTGTCAGGGTGTGTGTCGGGGTGTGTGTCAGGGTGTGTGTCGGGGTGTGTGTCGGGGTGTGTGTCGGGGTGTGTGTCGGGGTGTGTGTCGGGGTGTGTGTCAGGGTGTGTTTCGGGGTGTATGTCGGGGGGGTGTGTCAGGGTGTGTGTCGGGGTGTGTGTCGGGGTGTGTGTCGGTGTGTGTGTCGGGGGGGTGTGTCGGGGGGGGTGTGTCGGGGGTGTGTGTCGGGGGGGTGTGTCGGGGTGTGTGTCGGGGGGGTGTGTCGGGGGGGGTGTGTGTCGGGGGTGTGTGTCGGGGGTGTGTGTCGGGGGGCTGTGTCGGGGGGGGTGTGTCGGGGGTGTGTGTCGGGGGGTGTGTGTCGCGGGGGGGGTGTGTCGGGGTGTGTGTCGGGGGGGTGTGTCGGGGGGGTGTGTCGGGGGTGTGTGTCGGGGGTGTGTGTCGGGGGGCTGTGTCGGGGGGGGTGTGTCGGGGGTGTGTGTCGGGGGGCTGTGTCGGGGGGGGTGTGTCGGGGGTGTGTGTCGGGGGGGGTGTGTCGGGGGGGGTGTCGGGGGGGTGTGTCAGGGGGGTGTGTCGGGGTGTGTGTCGGCGGGGTGTGTCGGGGGGGGGGTATGTCGGGGGTGTGTGTCGGGGGTGTGTGTCGGGGGTGTGTCGGGGGGGTGTGTCGGGGGTGTGTGTCGGGGGGGGTGTGTCGGGGGGGGTGTCGGGGGGGTGTGTCAGGGGGGTGTGTCGGGGTGTGTGTCGGCGGGGTGTGTCGGGGGGGGGTATGTCGGGGGTGTGTGTCGGGGGGTGTGTGTCTGGGGGGTGTGTCGGGGGGGGTGTCGGGGGGGTGTGTCGGGGGGGTGTGTCGGGGGGTGTGTCGGGGGTGTGTGTCGGGGGTGTGTGTCGGGGGGGGTGTGTCGGGTAGGTGTGTGTCGGGGGGGTGTGTGTCGGGGGGTGTGTCGGGGGGGTGTGTCGGGGGGGGTGTCGGGGGGTGTGTGTCGGGGGGGGTGTGTCGGGGAGGTGTGTCGGGGGGGTGTGTGTCGAGGGGGGTGTGTCGGGGGGGTGTGTGTCGGGGGGGGTGTCGGGGGGTGTGTGTCGGGGGGGGTGTGTGTCGGGGGGGGTGTCGGGGGGTGTGTGTCGGGGGGTGTGTCGGGGGGGGTGTGTCGGGGGGTGTCGGGGGGTGTGTCGGGGGGGTGTGTCGGGGTGTGTGTCGGGGGGTGTGTCGGGGGGTGTGTCGGGGGGTGTGTCGGGGTGTGTGTCGGGGGGTGTGTCGGGGGGTGTGTCGGGGGTGTGTGTCGGGGGGTGTGTCGGGGGGGGTGTCGGGGGGTGTGTCGGGGGGGGGTGTCGGGTTGTGTGTCGGGGGGGTGTGTCGGGGGGGTGTGTCGGGGGGTGTGTGTCGGGGTGTGTGTCGGGGGGGGGTGTCGGGGGGGTGTGTCGGGGGGGGTGTCGGGGGGGGTGTGTCGGGGTGTGTGTCGGGGGGGGTGTCGGGTGTGTGTCGGGGTGTGTGTCGGGGGGGGGGTGTGTCGGGGGGTGTGTCGGGGGGGGTGTGTCGGGGTGTGTGTCGGGGGTGTGTGTCGGGGTGTGTGTCGGGGGGGGTGTGTCAGGAGGTGTGTGTCGGGGGGGTGTGTGTCGGGGGGGTGTGTCGGGGTGTGTGTCGGGGGGGGTGTCGGGGTGGGTGTCGGGGTATGTGTCGGGGTGTGTGTCGGGGTGTGTGTCAGGGTGTGTGTCAGGGTGTGTGTCGGGGTGTGTGTCAGGGTGTGTGTCGGGGTGTGTGTCGGGGGGGTGTGTCAGGGTGTGTGTCGGGGGGGGGGGTGTCGCGGGGGGGGGGTGTGTCGGGGGGGTGTGTCGGGGGGGGGTGTGTCAGTGTGTGTGTCGGGGTGTGTGTCGGGGTGTGTGTCAGGGTGTGTGTCAGGGTGTGTGTCGGGGTGTGTGTCGGGGGGGTGTGTCAGGGTGTGTGTCGGGGGGGGGTGTCGCGGGGGGGGGGTGTGTCGTGGGGGTGTGTCGGGGGGGGGTGTGTCAGGGTGTGTGTCGGGGTGTGTGTCGGGGTGTGTGTCAGGGTGTGTGTCGGGGTGTGTGTCGGGGTGTGTGTCGGGGTGTGTGTCAGGGTGTGTGTCGGGGTGTGTTTCGGGGTGTATGTCGGGGGGGTGTGTCAGGGTGTGTGTCGGGGTGTGTGTCGGGGTGTGTGTCGGTGTGTGTGTCGGGGGGGTGTGTCGGGGTGTGTGTCGGGATGTGTGTCGGGGGGGTGTGTCGGGGGGGGTGTGTCGGGGGGGTGTGTCGGGGTGTGTGTCGGGGGTGTGTGTCGGGGGGGGGGGTGTGTCGGGGGTGTGTGTCGGGGGTGTGTGTCGGGGGGCTGTGTCGGGGGGGGTGTGTCGGGGGTGTGTGTCGGGGGGGTGTGTCGGGGTGTGTGTCGGGGGTGTGTGTCGGGGGGGGGGGTGTGTCGGGGGTGTGTGTCGGGGGTGTGTGTCGGGGGGCTGTGTCGGGGGGGGTGTGTCGGGGGTGTGTGTCGGGGGGCTGTGTCGGGGGGGGTGTGTCGGGGGGTGTGTGTCGCGGGGGGGGTGTGTCGGGGTGTGTGTCGGGGGGGTGTGTCTCACGTGCTCACTGTGTGTGTCGGGGGTGTGTGTCGGGGGTGTGTGTCGGGGGGCTGTGTCGGGGGGGGTGTGTCGGGGGTGTGTGTCGGGGGGCTGTGTCGGGGGGGGGTGTGTCGGGGGGGTGTGTCGGGGGTGTGTGTCGGGGGGGGTGTGTCGGGGGGGGGTGTCGGGGGGGTGTGTCGGGGGGGTGTGTCGGGGTGTGTGTCGGCGGGGTGTGTCGGGGGGGGGTATGTCGGGGGGTGTGTCGGGGGGGGTGTCGAGGGGGTGTGTCGGGGGTGTGTGTCGGGGGTGTGTGTCGGGGGGGTGTGTCGGGGGGTGTGTGTCTGGGGGGTGTGTCGGGGGGGGGTGTCGGGGGGGTGTGTCGGGGGGGTGTGTCGGGGGGTGTGTCGGGGGGGTGTGTCGGGGGGGTGTCGGGGGGGGTGTGTCGGGGGTGTGTGTCGGGGGGGGTGTGTCGGGGAGGTGTGTGTCGGGGGGGTGTGTGTCGGGGGGGGTGTCGGGGGGTGTGTGTCGGGGGGGGGTGTGTCGGGGAGGTGTGTGTCGGGGGGGTGTGTGTCGAGGGGTGTGTCGGGGGGGGTGTGTGTCGGGGGGGTGTGTCGGGGGGTGTGTCGGGGGGGTGTGTGTCGGGGGGGGTGTCGGGGGGTGTGTGTCGGGGGGGTGTGTCGGGGGGGGTGTGTCGGGGGGTGTCGGGGGTGTGTCGGGGGGGTGTGTCGGGGTGTGTGTCGGGGGTGTGTCGGGGGGTGTGTCGGGGGGTGTGTCGGGTTGTGTCGGGGGGTGTGTCGGGGGTGTGTGTCGGGGGTTGTGTCGGGGGGGGTGTCGGGGGGTGTGTCGGGGTGTGTGTCGGGGGGGGGTGTCGGGTTGTGTGTCGGGGGGGTGTGTCGGGGGGGTGTGTCGGGGGGTGTGTGTCGGGGTGTGTGTCGGGGGGGGGTGTCGGGGGGGTGTGTCGGGGGGGGTGTCGGGGGGGTGTGTCGGGGTGTGTGTCGGGGGGGGTGTCGGTGTGTGTCGGGGTGTGTGTCGGGGGGGGTGTGTCGGGGGGTGTGTCGGGGGGGGGTGTGTCGGGGTGTGTGTCGGGGGTGTGTGTCGGGGGGTGTGTCGGGGGGGGTGTGTCGGGGTGTGTGTCGGGGTGTGTGTCGGGGGGGGTGTGTCAGGAGGTGTGTGTCGGGGGGGTGTGTGTCGGGGGGGTGTGTCGGGGTGTGTGTCGGGGGGGGTGTCGGGGTGGGTGTCGGGGGGTTGTGTGTTGGGGGGGGGTGTGTCGGGGGGGGTGTGTCGGGGGGTGTGTCAGGGTGTGTGTCGGGGTGTGTGTCGGGGTATGTGTCGGGGTGTGTGTGTCGGGGTGTGTGTCAGGGTGTGTGTCAGGGGTGTGTGTCGGGGTGTGTGTCAGGGTGTGAGTCGGGGTGTGTGTCGGGGGGGTGTGTCAGGGTGTGTGTCGGGGGGGGGGTGTCGCGGGGGGGGGGGTGTGTCGGGGGGGTGTGTCGGGGGGGGGTGTGTCAGTGTGTGTGTCGGGTGTGTGTCGGGGTGTGTGTCAGGGTGTGTGTCAGGGTGTGTGTCGGGGTGTGTGTCGGGGGGGTGTGTCAGGGTGTGTGTCGGGGGGGGGTGTCGCGGGGGGGGGGTGTGTCGGGGGGGTGTGTCGGGGGGGGGTGTGTCAGGGTGTGTGTCGGGGTGTGTGTCGGGGTGTGTGTCAGGGTGTGTGTCGGGGTGTGTGTCGGGGTGTGTGTCGGTGTGTGTGTCGGGGGGGTGTGTCGGGGTGTGTGTCGGGATGTGTGTCGGGGGGGTGTGTCGGGGGGGGTGTGTCGGGGTGTGTGTCGGTGGGGGTGTCGGGGGGGTGTGTCGGGGGGTGTGTGTCTGGGGGTGTGTCGGGGGGGGTGTGTCTGGGGGGTGTGTCGGGGGGGGTGTCGGGGGGGTGTGTCGGGGGGGGGTGTCGGGGGGGTGTGTCGGGGGGGTGTGTCGGGGGGGGTGTCGGGGGGGGTGTGTCGGGGGTGTGTGTCGGGGGTGTGTGTCGGGGGGGTGTGTCGGGGGGGGGTGTGTCGGGGGGCTGTGTCGGGGGGTGTGTGTCGGGGGGGGTGTGTCGGGGGGGGTGTGTGTCGGGGGGGTGTGTGTCGAGGGGGGGGTGTCGGGGGGGTGTGTGTCGGGGGGGTGTGTCGGGGGGGTGTGTGTCGGGGGGGTGTGTGTCGGGGGGGGTGTGTCGGGGGGGGTGTGTGTCGGGGGGGTGTGTGTCGGGGGGGTGTGTGTCGGGGGGGGTGTGTGTCGGGGGGTGTGTGTCGGGGGGGTGTGTGTCGGGGGGGTGTGTGTCGGGGGGGGTGTGTCGGGGGGGGTGTGTGTCGGGGGGGTGTGTCGGGGGTGTGTGTCGGGGGGGTGTGTGTCGGGGGGGTGTGTCGGGGTGTGTGTCGGGGGGGTGTGTCGGGGGGGTGTGTCGGGGGTGTGTGTCGGGGGTGTGTGTCGGGGGGCTGTGTCGGGGGGGGTGTGTCGGGGGTGTGTGTCGGGGGGCTGTGTCGGGGGGGGTGTGTCGGGGGTGTGTGTCGGGGGGTGTGTCGGGGGGGGTGTCGGGGGGGTGTGTCGGGGGGGTGTGTCGGGGTGTGTGTCGGCGGGGTGTGTCGGGGGGGGGGTATGTCGGGGGTGTGTGTCGGGGGTGTGTGTCGGGGGGGTGTGTCGGGGGGTGTGTGTCTGGGGGGTGTGTCGGGGGGGTGTCGGGGGGGTGTGTCGGGGGGGTGTGTCGGGGGGTGTGTCGGGGGTGTGTGTCGGGGGTGTGTGTCGGGGGGGGGGTGTGTCGGGGAGGTGTGTGTCGGGGGGTGTGTGTCGGGGGGTGTGTCGGGGGGTGTGTCGGGGGGGGTGTCGGGGGGTGTGTGTCGGGGGGGGTGTGTCGGGGAGGTGTGTCGGGGGGTGTGTGTCGAGGGGGGTGTGTCGGGGGGGTGTGTGTCGGGGGGGGTGTCGGGGGGTGTGTGTCGGGGGGGTGTGTGTCGGGGGGGGTGTCGAGGGGTGTGTGTCGGGGGTGTGTCGGGGGGGGTGTGTCGGGGGGTGTCGGGGGGTGTGTCGGGGGGGTGTGTCGGGGTGTGTGTCGGGGGGTGTGTCGGGGGTGTGTCGGGGGGTGTGTCGGGGTGTGTGTCGGGGGGTGTGTCGGGGGGTGTGTCGGGGGTGTGTGTCGGGGGGTGTGTCGGGGGGGGTGTCGGGGGGGTGTGTCGGGGTGTGTGTCGGGGGGGGGTGTCGGGTTGTGTGTCGGGGGGGTGTGTCGGGGGGTGTGTCGGGGGTGTGTGTCGGGGTGTGTGTCGGGGGGGGGTGTCGGGGGGGTGTGTCGTGGGGGTGTCGGGGGGGGTGTGTCGGGGGTGTGTGTCGGGGGGGGTGTCGGGTGTGTGTCGGGGTGTGTGTCGGGGGGGGTGTGTCGGGGGGTGTGTCGGGGGGGGTGTGTCGGGGTGTGTGTCGGGGTGTGTGTCGGGGTGTGTGTCGGGGGGGGTGTGTCAGGAGGTGTGTGTCGGGGGGTGTGTGTCGGGGGGGTGTGTCGGGGTGTGTGTCGGGGGGGGTGTCGGGTGGGTGTCGGGGTATGTGTCGGGGTGTGTGTCGGGGTGTGTGTCAGGGTGTGTGTCAGGGTGTGTGTCGGGTGTGTGTCAGGGTGTGTGTCGGGTGTGTGTCGGGGGTGTGTCAGGGTGTGTGTCGGGGGGGGGGTGTCGCGGGGGGGGGGTGTGTCGGGGGGGTGTGTCGGGGGGGGGTGTGTCAGTGTGTGTGTCGGGGTGTGTGTCGGGGTGTGTGTCAGGGTGTGTGTCAGGGTGTGTGTCGGGGTGTGTGTCGGGGGGGTGTGTCAGGGTGTGTGTCGGGGGGGGGTGTCGCGGGGGGGGGGTGTGTCGGGGGGGGTGTGTCGGGGGGGGGTTGTGTCAGGGTGTGTGTCGGGGTGTGTGTCGGGGTGTGTGTCAGGGTGTGTGTCGGGGTGTGTGTCGGGGTGTGTGTCGGTGTGTGTGTCGGGGGGGTGTGTCGGGGTGTGTGTCGGGGTGTGTGTCAGGGTGTGTGTCGGGGTGTGTGTCGGGGTGTGTGTCGGGGTGTGTGTCGGGGTGTGTGTCGGGGTGTGTGTCAGGGTGTGTTTCGGGGTGTATGTCGGGGGGGTGTGTCGGGGTGTGTGTCGGGGTGTGTGTCGGGGTGTGTGTCGGTGTGTGTGTCGGGGGGGTGTGTCGGGGTGTGTGTCGGGATGTGTGTCGGGGGGGTGTGTCGGGGGGGGTGTGTCGGGGGTGTGTGTCGGGGGGGTGTGTCGGGGTGTGTGTCGGGGGTGTGTGTCGGGGGGGGGGTGTGTCGGGGGTGTGTGTCGGGGGTGTGTGTCGGGGGGCTGTGTCGGGGGGGGTGTGTCGGGGGTGTGTGTCGGGGGCTGTGTCGGGGGGGGTGTGTCGGGGGGTGTGTGTCGCGGGGGGGGTGTGTGTCGGGGTGTGTGTCGGGGGGGGTGTGTCGGGGGGGGGGTGTGTCGGGGGTGTGTGTCGGGGGTGTGTGTCGGGGGGCTGTGTCGGGGGGGGTGTGTCGGGGGTGTGTGTCGGGGGGCTGTGTCGGGGGGGGTGTGTCGGGGGTGTGTGTCGGGGGGGGTGTGTCGGGGGGGGGTGTCGGGGGGGTGTGTCGGGGGGGTGTGTCGGGGTGTGTGTCGGCGGGGTGTGTCGGGGGGGGGGTATGTCGGGGGGGTGTGTCGGGGGGGGGTGTCGAGGGGGTGTGTCGGGGGTGTGTGTCGGGGGTGTGTGTCGGGGGGGTGTGTCGGGGGGTGTGTGTCTGGGGGGTGTGTCGGGGGGGTGTCGGGGGGGTGTGTCGGGGGGGTGTGTCGGGGGGTGTGTCGGGGGGGTGTGTCGGGGGGGTGTCGGGGGGGTGTGTCGGGGGTGTGTGTCGGGGGGGTGTGTCGGGGAGGTTGTGTGTCGGGGGGGTGTGTGTCGGGGGGGGTGTCGGGGGTGTGTGTCGGGGGGGGTGTGTCGGGGAGGTGTGTGTCGGGGGGTGTGTGTCGAGGGGGGTGTGTCGGGGGGGGTGTGTGTCGGGGGGTGTGTCGGGGGGTGTGTCGGGGGGGTGTGTGTCGGGGGGGGTGTCGGGGGGTGTGTGTCGGGGGGTGTGTCGGGGGGGGTGTGTCGGGGGGTGTCGGGGGGTGTGTCGGGGGGGTGTGTCGGGGTGTGTGTCGGGGGGTGTGTCGGGGGGTGTGTCGGGGGGTGTGTCGGGGTGTGTGTCGGGGGGTTGTGTCGGGGGTGTGTGTCGGGGGTTGTGTCGGGGGGGTGTCGGGGGTGTGTCGGGGTGTGTGTCGGGGGGGGGTGTCGGGTTGTGTGTCGGGGGGGGTGTGTCGGGGGGTGTGTCGGGGGGTGTGTGTCGGGGTGTGTGTCGGGGGGGGGTGTCGGGGGGGTGTGTCGGGGGGGTGTCGGGGGGGTGTGTCGGGGTGTGTGTCGGGGGGGGTGTCGGGTGTGTGTCGGGGTGTGTGTCGGGGGGGGTGTGTCGGGGGGTGTGTCGGGGGGGGTGTGTCGGGGTGTGTGTCGGGGGTGTGTGTCGGGGGTGTGTCGGGGGGGGTGTGTCGGGGTGTGTGTCGGGGTGTGTGTCGGGGGGGGTGTGTCAGGAGGTGTGTGTCGGGGGGGTGTGTGTCGGGGGGGTGTGTCGGGGTGTGTGTCGGGGGGGGTGTCGGGGTGGGTGTCGGGGGTTGTGTGTTGGGGGGGGGTGTGTCGGGGGGGGTGTGTCGGGGGGTGTGTCAGGGTGTGTGTCGGGGGTGTGTGTCGGGGTATGTGTCGGGGTGTGTGTCGGGGTGTGTGTCAGGGTGTGTGTCAGGGTGTGTGTCGGGGTGTGTGTCAGGGTGTGAGTCGGGGTGTGTGTCGGGGGGGTGTGTCAGGGTGTGTGTCGGGGGGGGGGTGTCGCGGGGGGGGGGTGTGTCGGGGGGGTGTGTCGGGGGGGGGTGTGTCAGTGTGTGTGTCGGGGTGTGTGTCGGGGTGTGTGTCAGGGTGGTGTCAGGGTGTGTGTCGGGGTGTGTGTCGGGGGGGTGTGTCAGGGTGTGTGTCGGGGGGGGGTGTCGCGGGGGGGGGGTGTGTCGGGGGGGTGTGTCGGGGGGGGGTGTGTCAGGGTGTGTGTCGGGGTGTGTGTCGGGGTGTGTGTCAGGGTGTGTGTCGGGGTGTGTGTCGGGGTGTGTGTCGGTGTGTGTGTCGGGGGGGTGTGTCGGGGTGTGTGTCGGGATGTGTGTCGGGGGGGTGTGTCGGGGGGGGTGTGTCGGGGGTGTGTGTCGGGGGGCTGTGTCGGGGGGGGGTGTGTCGGGGGTGTGTGTCGGGGGGGGGTGTGTCGGGGGTGTGTGTCGGGGGGCTGTGTCGGGGGGGGTGTGTCGGGGGGGTGTCGGGTGGGTGTGTCGGGGGAGTGTGTCGGGGGGGGTGTGTCGGGGGGGGTGTCGGGGGATGTGTCGGGGGGGTGTGTCGGGGTGTGTGTCGGTGGGGGTGTCGGGGGGGTGTGTCGGGGGGTGTGTGTCTGGGGGGTGTGTCGGGGGGGGTGTGTCTGGGGGGTGTGTCGGGGGGGGTGTCGGGGGGGTGTGTCGGGGGGGGGTGTCGGGGGGGGTGTGTCGGGGGGTTGTGTCGGGGGGGGTGTCGGGGGGGGTGTGTCGGGGGTGTGTGTCGGGGGTGTGTGTCGGGGGGGTGTGTCGGGGGGGGGGTGTGTGTCGGGGGGCTGTGTCGGGGGGGTGTGTGTCGGGGGGGTGTGTCGGGGGGGGTGTGTGTCGGGGGGGTGTGTGTCGAGGGGGGTGTGTCGGGGGGGGTGTGTGTCGGGGGGGTGTGTCGGGGGGGTGTGTGTCGGGGGTGTGTGTCGGGGGGTGTGTCGGGGGTGTGTCGGGGGGTGTGTCGGGGTGTGTGTCGGGGGGTGTGTCGGGGGGTGTGTCGGGGGTGTGTGTCGGGGGGTGTGTCGGGGGGGGTGTCGGGGGGTGTGTCGGGGTGTGTGTCGGGGGGGGGTGTCGGGTTGTGTGTCGGGGGGGTGTGTCGGGGGGGTGTGTCGGGGGGTGTGTGTCGGGGTGTGTGTCGGGGGGGGTGTCGGGGGGGTGTGTCGTGGGGGGTGTCGGGGGGGGTGTGTCGGGGTGTGTGTCGGGGGGGGTGTCGGGTGTGTGTCGGGGTGTGTGTCGGGGGGGGTGTGTCGGGGGGTGTGTCGGGGGGGTGTGTCGGGTGTGTGTCGGGGTGTGTGTCGGGGTGTGTGTCGGGGGGGGTGTGTCAGGAGGTGTGTGTCGGGGGGGTGTGTGTCGGGGGGGTGTGTCGGGGTGTGTGTCGGGGGGGGTGTCGGGGTGGGTGTCGGGGTATGTGTCGGGGTGTGTGTCGGGGTGTGTGTCAGGGTGTGTGTCAGGGTGTGTGTCGGGGTGTGTGTCAGGGTGTGTGTCGGGGTGTGTGTCGGGGGGGTGTGTCAGGGTGTGTGTCGGGGGGGGGGTGTCGCGGGGGGGGGGTGTGTCGGGGGGTGTGTCGGGGGGGGGTGTGTCAGTGTGTGTGTCGGGGTGTGTGTCGGGGTGTGTGTCAGGGTGTGTGTCAGGGTGTGTGTCGGGGTGTGTGTCGGGGGGTGTGTCAGGGTGTGTGTCGGGGGGGGTGTCGCGGGGGGGGGGTGTGTCGGGGGGGTGTGTCGGGGGGGGGTGTGTCAGGGTGTGTGTCGGGGTGTGTGTCGGGGTGTGTGTCAGGGTGTGTGTCGGGGTGTGTGTCGGGGTGTGTGTCGGTGTGTGTGTCGGGGGGGTGTGTCGGGGTGTGTGTCGGGGTGTGTGTCAGGGTGTGTGTCGGGGTGTGTGTCGGGGTGTGTGTCGGGGTGGTGTGTCGGGGTGTGTGTCGGGGTGTGTGTCAGGGTGTGTTTCGGGGTGTATGTCGGGGGGGTGTGTCGGGGTGTGTGTCGGGGTGTGTGTCGGGGTGTGTGTCGGTGTGTGTGTCGGGGGGGTGTGTCGGGGTGTGTGTCGGGATGTGTGTCGGGGGGGTGTGTCGGGGGGGTGTGTCGGGGGTGTGTGTCGGGGGGGTGTGTCGGGGTGTGTGTCGGGGGTGTGTGTCGGGGGGGGGGTGTGTCGGGGTGTGTGTCGGGGTGTGTGTCGGGGGGCTGTGTCGGGGGGGGTGTGTCGGGGGTGTGTGTCGGGGGGCTGTGTCGGGGGGGGTGTGTCGGGGGGTGTGTGTCGCGGGGGGGGTGTGTCGGGGTGTGTGTCGGGGGGGTGTGTCGGGGGGGGGGTGTGTCGGGGGTGTGTGTCGGGGGTGTGTGTCGGGGGGCTGTGTCGGGGGGGGTGTGTCGGGGGTGTGTGTCGGGGGGCTGTGTCGGGGGGGGTGTGTCGGGGGTGTGTGTCGGGGGGGGTGTGTCGGGGGGGGGTGTCGGGGGGGTGTGTCGGGGGGGTGTGTCGGGGTGTGTGTCGGCGGGTGTGTCGGGGGGGGGGTATGTCGGGGGGGTGTGTCGGGGGGGGGTGTCGAGGGGTGTGTCGGGGTGTGTGTCGGGGGTGTGTGTCGGGGGGGTGTGTCGGGGGGTGTGTGTCTGGGGGTGTGTCGGGGGGTGTCGGGGGGGTGTGTCGGGGGGGTGTGTCGGGGGGTGTGTCGGGGGGGTGTGTCGGGGGGGTGTCGGGGGGGGTGTGTCGGGGGTGTGTGTCGGGGGGGGTGTGTCGGGGAGGTGTGTGTCGGGGGGGTGTGTGTCGGGGGGGGTGTCGGGGGGTGTGTGTCGGGGGGGGTGTGTCGGGGAGGTGTGTGTCGGGGGGGTGTGTGTCGAGGGGGGTGTGTCGGGGGGGGTGTGTGTCGGGGGGGTGTGTCGGGGGGGTGTGTCGGGGGGGTGTGTGTCGGGGGGGGTGTCGGGGGGTGTGTGTCGGGGGGTGTGTCGGGGGGGTGTGTCGGGGGGTGTCGGGGGGTGTGTCGGGGGGGTGTGTCGGGGTGTGTGTCGGGGGGTGTGTCGGGGGGTGTGTCGGGGGGTGTGTCGGGGTGTGTGTCGGGGGGTGTGTCGGGGTGTGTGTCGGGGTTGTGTCGGGGGGGTGTCGGGGGGTGTGTCGGGGTGGTGTGTCGGGGGGGGGTGTCGGGTTGTGTGTCGGGGGGGGTGTGTCGGGGGGGTGTGTCGGGGGGTGTGTGTCGGGGTGTGTGTCGGGGGGGGGTGTCGGGGGGGTGTGTCGGGGGGGTGTCGGGGGGTGTGTCGGGGTGTGTGTCGGGGGGGGTGTCGGGTGTGTGTCGGGGTGTGTGTCGGGGGGGGTGTGTCGGGGGGTGTGTCGGGGGGGGGTGTGTCGGGGTGTGTGTCGGGGGTGTGTGTCGGGGGGTGTGTCGGGGGGGGTGTGTCGGGGTGTGTGTCGGGGTGTGTGTCGGGGGGGGTGTGTCAGGAGGTGTGTGTCGGGGGGGTGTGTGTCGGGGGGTGTGTCGGGGTGTGTGTCGGGGGGGGTGTCGGGGTGGGTGTCGGGGGGTTGTGTGTTGGGGGGGGGTGTGTCGGGGGGGGTGTGTCGGGGGTGTGTCAGGGTGTGTGTCGGGGTGTGTGTCGGGGTATGTGTCGGGGTGTGTGTCGGGGTGTGTGTCAGGGTGTGTGTCAGGGTGTGTGTCGGGGTGTGTGTCAGGGTGTGAGTCGGGGTGTGTGTCGGGGGGGTGTGTCAGGGTGTGTGTCGGGGGGGGGGTGTCGCGGGGGGGGGGTGTGTCGGGGGGGTGTGTCGGGGGGGGTGTGTCAGTGTGTGTGTCGGGGTGTGTGTCGGGGTGTGTGTCAGGGTGTGTGTCAGGGTGTGTGTCGGGGTGTGTGTCGGGGGGGTGTGTCAGGGTGTGTGTCGGGGGGGGTGTCGCGGGGGGGGGGTGTGTCGGGGGGGTGTGTCGGGGGGGGGTGTGTCAGGGTGTGTGTCGGGGTGTGTGTCGGGGTGTGTGTCAGGGTGTGTGTCGGGGTGTGTGTCGGGGTGTGTGTCGGTGTGTGTGTCGGGGGGGTGTGTCGGGGTGTGTGTCGGGATGTGTGTCGGGGGGGTGTGTCGGGGGGGGTGTGTCGGGGGTGTGTGTCGGGGGGCTGTGTCGGGGGGGGGTGTGTCGGGGGTGTGTGTCGGGGGGGGGTGTGTCGGGGGTGTGTGTCGGGGGGCTGTGTCGGGGGGGTGTGTCGGGGGGGTGTCGGGTGGGTGTGTCGGGGGAGTGTGTCGGGGGGGTGTGTCGGGGGGGGTGTCGGGGGATGTGTCGGGGGGGGTGTGTCGGGGTGTGTGTCGGTGGGGGTGTCGGGGGGGTGTGTCGGGGGGTGTGTGTCTGGGGGTGTGTCGGGGGGGGTGTGTCTGGGGGGTGTGTCGGGGGGGGTGTCGGGGGGGTGTGTCGGGGGGGGTGTCGGGGGGTGTGTCGGGGGTTGTGTCGGGGGGGGTGTCGGGGGGGGTGTGTCGGGGGTGTGTGTCGGGGGTGTGTGTCGGGGGGGTGTGTCGGGGGGGGGGTGTGTCGGGGGGCTGTGTCGGGGGGGTGTGTGTCGGGGGGGGTGTGTCGGGGGGGGTGTGTGTCGGGGGGGTGTGTGTCGAGGGGGGGGTGTCGGGGGGGGTGTGTGTCGGGGGGGGTGTGTCGGGGGGTGTGTGTCGGGGGGTGTGTGTCGGGGGGGGTGTGTCGGGGGGGGTGTGTGTCGGGGGGGTGTGTGTCGGGGGGGTGTGTGTCGGGGGGGGTGTGTCGGGGGGGGTGTGTGTCGGGGGGGTGTGTGTCGGGGGGGGTGTGTCGGGGGGGGTGTGTGTCGGGGGGGTGTGTGTCGGGGGGTGTGTGTCGGGGGGGGTGTGTCGGGGGGGGTGTGTGTCGGGGGGGTGTGTCGGGGGGTGTGTCAGGGTGTGTGTCGGGGTGTGTGTCGGGGTATGTGTCGGGGTGTGTGTCGGGGTGTGTGTCAGGGTGTGTGTCAGGGTGTGTGTCGGGGTGTGTGTCAGGGTGTGAGTCGGGGTGTGTGTCGGGGGGGTGTGTCAGGGTGTGTGTCGGGGGGGGGGTGTCGCGGGGGGGGGGTGTGTCGGGGGGGTGTGTCGGGGGGGGGTGTGTCAGTGTGTGTGTCGGGGTGTGTGTCGGGGTGTGTGTCAGGGTGTGTGTCAGGGTGTGTGTCGGGGTGTGTGTCGGGGGGGTGTGTCAGGGTGTGTGTCGGGGGGGGGTGTCGCGGGGGGGGGGTGTGTCGGGGGGGTGTGTCGGGGGGGGTGTGTCAGGGTGTGTGTCGGGGTGTGTGTCGGGGTGTGTGTCAGGGTGTGTGTCGGGGTGTGTGTCGGGGTGTGTGTCGGTGTGTGTGTCGGGGGGGTGTGTCGGGGTGTGTGTCGGATGTGTGTCGGGGGGGTGTGTCGGGGGGGGTGTGTCGGGGGTGTGTGTCGGGGGGCTGTGTCGGGGGGGGTGTGTCGGGGGTGTGTGTCGGGGGGGGGTGTGTCGGGGTGTGTGTCGGGGGGCTGTGTCGGGGGGGGTGTGTCGGGGGGGTGTCGGGTGGGTGTGTCGGGGGAGTGTGTCGGGGGGGGTGTGTCGGGGGGGGTGTCGGGGGATGTGTCGGGGGGGGTGTGTCGGGGTGTGTGTCGGTGGGGGTGTCGGGGGGGTGTGTCGGGGGTGTGTGTCTGGGGGGTGTGTCGGGGGGGGTGTGTCTGGGGGGTGTGTCGGGGGGGTGTCGGGGGGGTGTGTCGGGGGGGGGTGTCGGGGGGGTGTGTCGGGGGGTTGTGTCGGGGGGGGTGTCGGGGGGGTGTGTCGGGGGTGTGTGTCGGGGGTGTGTGTCGGGGGGGTGTGTCGGGGGGGGGGTGTGTCGGGGGGCTGTGTCGGGGGGGTGTGTGTCGGGGGGGTGTGTCGGGGGGGGTGTGTGTCGGGGGGGTGTGTGTCGAGGGGGGGGTGTCGGGGGGGGTGTGTGTCGGGGGGGGTGTGTCGGGGGGGTGTGTGTCGGGGGGGTGTGTGTCGGGGGGGGTGTGTCGGGGGGGTGTGTGTCGGGGGGGTGTGTGTCGGGGGGGTGTGTGTCGGGGGGGTGTGTCGGGGGGGTGTGTGTCGGGGGGTGTGTGTCGGGGGGGTGTGTCGGGGGGGGTGTGTGTCGGGGGGGTGTGTGTCGGTGGGGGTGTGTGTCGGGGGGGGTGTGTCGGGGGGGTGTGTGTCGGGGGGGTGTGTCGGGGGGTGTGTCGGGGGGGTGTGTCGGGGGGGTGTGTCGGGGGGTGTGTGTCGGGGGGGGTGTGTCGGGGGGTGTCGGGGGGTGTGTCGGGGGGGTGTGTCGGGGGGTGTGTCGGGGGGGTGTGTCGGGGGGGTGTGTCGGGGGGTGTGTGTCGGGGGGTGTGTCGGGGGGGTGTCGGGGGGTGTGTCGGGGTGTGTCGGGGGGGTGTGTCGGGGGTGGTGTGTCGGGGGTGTGTGTCGGGGGGGTGTGTCGGGGGGGTGTGTGTCGGGGGGGTGTGTCGGGGGGTGTGTCGGGGGGGTGTGTCGGGGGGGTGTGTGTCGGGGGGGTGTGTCGGGGTGTGTGTCGGGGGTGTGTCGGGGGGTGTGTCGGGGGGGTGTGTCGGGGGGTGTGTCGGGGGGGTGTGTCGGGGGGGTGTGTGTCGGGGGGTGTGTCGGGGGGGTGTGTCGGGGGGGTGTCGGGGGTGTGTCGGGGGGGTGTGTCGGGGTGTGTGTCGGGGGGGGGGGTGTCGGGTTGTGTGTCGGGGGGGTGTGTCGGGGGGGTGTGTCGGGGGGTGTGTGTCGGGGTGTGTGTCGGGGGGGGGGTGTCGGGGGGGTGTGTCGGGGGGTGTGTCGGGGGTGTGTGTCGGGGGGTGTGTCGGGGGGGTGTCGGGGGGTGTGTCGGGTGTGTGTCGGGGGGGGGGTGTCGGGTGGTGTGTCGGGGGGGGTGTGTCGGGGGGGTGTGTCGGGGGGTGTGTGTCGGGGTGTGTGTCGGGGGGGGTGTCGGGGTGGGGGTGTCGGGGGGGTGTCGGGGGGGGTGTGTCGGGTGTGTGTCGGGGTGTGTGTCGGGGGGGGTGTGTCAGGAGGTGTGTGTCGGGGGGGTGTGTGTCGGGGGGGTGTGTCGGGGGGGGTGTCGGGGGGGTGTCGGGGTGTGTGTCGGGGGGGTGTCGGGGTGGGTGTCGGGGGGTTGTGTGTTGGGGGGGGGTGTGTCGGGGGGGGTGTGTCGGGGGGTGTGTCAGGGTGTGTGTCGGGGTGTGTGTCGGGGTATCTGTCGGGGTGTGTGTCGGGGTGTGTGTCAGGGTGTGTGTCAGGGTGTGTGTCGGGGTGTGTGTCAGGGTGTGTGTCGGGGTGTGTGTCGGGGGGGTGTGTCAGGGTGTGTGTCGGGGGGGGGGTGTCGCGGGGGGGGGGGTGTGTCGGGGGGGTGTGTCGGGGGGGTGTGTGTCAGGGTTTGTGTCGGGGTGTGTGTCGGGGTGTGTGTCAGGGTGTGTGTCAGGGTGTGTGTCGGGGTGTGTGTCGGGGGGGTGTGTCAGGGTGTGTGTCGGGGGGGGGTTGTCGCGGGGGGGGGGTGTGTCGGGGGGGTGTGTCGGGGGGGGTGTGTCAGGGTGTGTGTCGGGGTGTGTGTCGGGGTGTGTGTCAGGGTGTGTGTCGGGGTGTGTGTCGGGGTGTGTGTCAGGGTGTGTTTCGGGGTGTATGTCGGGGGGGTGTGTCAGGGTGTGTGTCGGGGTGTGTGTCGGGGTGTGTGTCGGTGTGTGTGTCGGGGGGGTGTGTCGGTGTGTGTGTCGGGATGTGTGTCGGGGGGATATGTCGGGGGGGGTGTGTCGGGGTGTGTGTCGGGGGGGTGTGTCGGGGGGGGGTGTGTCGGGGGTGTGTGTCGGGGGGCTGTGTCGGGGGGGGTGTGTCGGGGGGGTGTGTGTCGGGGGGGTGTGTCGGGGGGGGTGTGTGTCGGGGGGGTGTGTCGGGGGGGTGTGTGTCGGGGGGGTGTGTCGGGGGCTGTGTCGGGGGGGTGTGTGGCGGGGGTGTGTGTCGGGGGGGGTGTGTCGGGGGGTGTGTCGGGGGGGTGTGTCGGGGGGGGTGTGTCGGGGGGGGTGTCGGTGGGTGTGTCGGGGGAGTGTGTCGGGGGGGTGTGTCGGGGGGGGTGTCGGGGGGGTGTGTCGGGGGGGGTGTGTCGGGGTGTGTGTCGGCGGGGTGTGTCGGGGGGGTGTGTCGGGGGGTGTGTGTCGGGGGGGGTGTGTCGGGGGGGGTGTCGGGGGGGTGTGTCGGGGGGGTGTGTCGGGGGGTGTGTCGGGGGGGTGTGTCGGGGGGGGTGTCGGGGGGGGTGTGTCGGGGGTGTGTGTCGGGGGGGTGTGTCGGGGGGGTGTGTCGGGGGGGTGTCGGGGGGGGTGTGTCGGGGGTGTGTCGGGGGGGTGTGTCGGGGGGGGTGTCGGGGGGGTGTGTCGGGGGGGTGTGTCGGGGAGGTGTGTGTCGGGGGGGTGTGTGTCGGGGGGGTGTGTCTGGGGGGGTGTGTGTCGGGGGGGTGTGTGTCCAGGGGGGTGTGTGTCGGGGGGGGTGTGTGTCGGGGGGGTGTGTGTCGGGGGGGTGTGTCGGGGGGGTGTGTCGGGGGGTGTGTCGGGGGGGGTGTGTCGGGGGGGTGTCGGGGGGTGTGTCGGGGGGGTGTGTCGGGGTGTGTGTCAGGGGGTGTGTCGGGGGGTGTGTCGGGGGGTGTGTCGGGGTGTGTGTCGGGGGGTGTGTCGGGGGGTGTGTCGGGGGTGTGTGTCGGGGGGGGGTGTCGGGGGGGGTGTCGGGGGGTGTGTCGGGGTGTGTGTCGGGGGGGGGTGTCGGGTTGTGTGTCGGGGGGGGTGTGTCGGGGGGGTGTGTCGGGGGGTGTGTGTCGGGGTGTGTGTCGGGGGGGGGTGTCGGGGGGGTGTGTCGGGGGGGTGTCGGGGGGGTGTGTCGGGGTGTGTGTCGGGGGGGGTGTCGGGTGTGTGTCGGGGTGTGTGTCGGGGGGGGGTGTGTCGGGGGGGTGTGTCGGGGGGGGTGTGTCGGGGTGTGTGTCGGGGGTGTGTGTCGGGGTGTGTGTCGGGGGGGGGGGTGTCGGGGTGTGTGTCGGGGGGGGTGTGTCAGGGTGTGTGTCGGGGTGTGTGTCGGGGGGGTGTGTCAGGGTGTGTGTCGGGGGGGGGGGTGTCGCGGGGGGGGGGGTGTCGGGGGGGTGTGTGTCAGGGTGTGTGTCGGGGTGTGTGTCGGGGTGTGTGTCAGGGTGTGTGTCAGGGTGTTGTGTCGGGGTGTGTGTCGGGGGGGTGTGTCAGGGTGTGTGTCGGTGGGGGGGGGGTGTCGCGGGGGGGGGGTGTGTCGGGGGGTGTGTCGGGGGGGGTGTGTCAGGGTGTGTGTCGGGGTGTATGTCGGGGTGTGTGTCAGGGTGTGTGTCAGGGTGTGTGTCGGGGTGTGTGTCAGGGTGTGTGTCAGGGTGTGTGTCGGGGTGTGTGTCAGGTTGTGTGTCCGGGTGTGTGTCGGGTGTGTGTCAGGGTGTGTGTCAGGGTGTGTGTCGGGGTGTGTGTAGGGGGGGGTGTGTCAGGGTGTGTGTCGGGGGGGTGTGTCGCGGGGGGGGTGTGTCGGGGGGGGTGTCGGGGTGTGTGTCATAAGAACATAAGAAATAGGAGCAGGAGTAGGCCATCTGGCCCTTCGAGCCTGCCCCGCCATTCAATAAGATCATGGCTGATCTGTCGTGGCTCAGCTCCACCTTCCCGCCCTCTCCCATAACCCTTAATCCCCTCTCTTATCAAAAACCCATCAACCCGTTTCTAAAAATATTTAGCGAGGCAGCCTCCACCACTTCAACGGGCAGAGAATTCCAGAGATTCACCACCCTTTGAGTGAAGAACTTCCTCCTCAACTCTGTTCTAAACCGCCCCCCCTTTATCTTGAGGCTGTGCCCTCTAGTCCTACTGTCTTTTTTGAGCGGAAGAGTCTCTCCACCTCTATCCTATCCATCCCATTCATCATCTTATACGTCTCAATGAGATCTCCCCTCATTCTTCTAAACTCTAACGAGTACAAGCCTAGTTTATTCAGCCTCTCCTCATAGCTCAATCCCCTCAACTCCGGTATCAGCCGAGTGAACCTCCTCTGCACTCCCTCCAGGGCCAAAACATCCTTGCGCAGGTGCGGCGCCCAAAACTGCACACAGTACTCCAGCTGCGGCCTCACCAATGCCCTATACAGCTGCAGCAAGACCTACACAGTGAGCACGTGA